>OU342746.1:71880883-71932886 GCA_910589775.1 Avena eriantha | reverse complement strand
TGTTCTTGTTGTGTTTGGTTTCAATCTATTTCTAAAGGTAGAGTCTCAGTTTGGAGCCACAATGTTTTCCTCTAGATCATCCAAGGATGATGCCTCTGCGGACGTCGTCAACCGTACTGCGTGAGTTGAAGATTCATCCCAAGGAGTTGTCGCTCAAAGATGGGGAAGTTACAAATAAAAGAGGTTCAGGGCCCTAAGGTGAAGGCATTCTAGAGGACATGATGGGAGCACTGGGAGCAAGAAGTCTTTAGGTACAAGAAGATGTTGGAGCGCGAAGTGGATATCATCCATAAGATTAGTTTAGATCTCATCGCCAAGCACTAGAAGGAGACTGCTGAGCTTAAGGATGAAATTCTCTCACTCCACCGAACAACCAACCAACTACAAGCATAGCCTCTACGACGACGTGCAAAATAAAAACTATGAGTATGAGGATGTTGGAGACCAGGATGTCTTTTGTTGAGGGGGAGCCTTTACCTTGGAAGTCGGACGAGGACGAGAGAACACCACCACCACCGAAGGAGTATTTTTTCATTAGTTTTTGGCATCCCCTTTGTTTGTTCCAAGCTTGGGGGAGTGCCGCGGTATCACATCACTATCTTTTATCTTTTTAACCTTTTTAGTAGAGTCATATCATGAATAGAGAAGTTATCATGTAGGATGGTTTGCATTATGGAGTGTCCCCGCTCTCGTTAGATATATATGTATCCCTTGGTGTGAGTTGCCGTTATGGAATATTAATGAGAAGTTCTATCATTTACTCTTTGCATATCTTAATATCTGGTTGATCTTGTTGTTAGTATTGGTATCACTTGTGATCATTGAGTTAATTTAGTTGGTTTTGGCAAACCCGGCACGGCCAGTAGCAACACTATTATAAGAACTGAATGAAAAAGTAAAAGTACTCGTAAAGAAATAAATTTCATCATCTTTCTTCCTAGGTTTGCTCATAAGCATAGTATTCTCTAGTTAAGATCTTTTGTGCTTCCAAGGAAGATTGCATGTTGTTTTTCTCACTTGTCTGTTTGTTTGTTTCCTTCAACTCTTGTGCTTGCTACCCAGCCTTGATAGCCTAAAACTATACTGAGAGGAATGCTTCTCGTGCATCCAATCCTTAAACCAAACACTATGCCATTTGTGTCCACCATACCTACCTATTAGCATCATTGCTATTCCAAGTAAATTCATGTTTTTATCTATCTTCCAAATTAAACTTGTTATGTGAAATTATGATTAAAGCTCTCACGAACTTTATGGCACACTTTACTTTTCTTGCACCTAATAAATTGAACAATTGTGTCATCTAAGTTGTATATGCTTGCACTTATACATTGGGGATTAGCAGAACCATGTTGTCATGGGGGACCCGCTTTCAAATTGCACTATACATTGTACCCAGTTGATATCATGCTCTTTTGTTTATGGATGTCGTTGTGTGAAAGAAGGGGAGCTTGTAAGTCCATGGAGTTATGTATGTGTGTTAGAGAAAGGCCTGGGCGCTGGTCTAATCCATGCCTAATCCTGGTGTGGAAACCTGCATTGTAACCATAATGAGCAATCTATGAAGCATTCTTCTGATAAAAAAGAGATAGAGATTGAGAAAAAAAAGATGAGAAAAGAGGAAAGAGAGAAAAACACCATTTTCCCATGGTAAATAAGAAGATTGCTGAGATGCTTATTGTCTGCTTGCCTTGTCATTTTGATATGGGGATTCTTCCGTATCATCTGGCAAGGTCCTCATTGGCGTTCTCTATGATACACATGTACTTACTATGACAAGAACTTACCGGTAACTTAACTTGAGGAGCAGAAGAGGAGCGGCCTCGTATTCAAGGGACATGAGATTGCCAACTTATACTTTGTCAAGCATATACTCCATAGTTTGTTCACTTTACTTAATCACTTCAAGATTCTTATGAAGGGGCAATGAGAGCTGAAAGCTATAAGTACCATAATTTTTGGAAGCTCTTTATGAAACTTGAGATCCCTGCGTCCCTCTGCGAAGAGCCTATCTTTTACTTTTTGGTTGAGTCAGTAAACCTATTCCTTTCTATCTCCGCAAGTATTATGAGTTGTTGGGTTGCATTCATTCATATGATGATTTATTCAATCATGTTTCTTATGTTCCTTCTTTTGCACATTGCTCTTATCTTTGTGAATATTACTTTCAAAGCTATCATTGAAAACCCCTTCGATTGAACTCCTACAAAATTGTTAACTATTCTTGACCAGAGAAAGTTGCCATTACCAATTATGATTTACTTTGTGTATCTTTATTGTATTTCCTTTACTTATTGCAAGTTAAGTTTATATAATAGTGAGTTGTCTTCTATTATGATTTGTGTATTGATGAATGTGATGCTTCTTATCTGTATTCTTTTATCGATTATTCATCTATAAACCTGAGGTCATGTTTATTGAGCTTAGTTTTTGCTTGGGGACAAGCGAAGTCTAAGCTTGGGGGAGTTGATACGTCCATTTTGCATCACTATTCTAGATATAATTTACTATTATTCATTGATATGTTTCATATTAAGAGATGCTACATATGTTATTTCATTCCGTTTGCATGGTTGATGAGTTTGGAGCATGCCACCGCTGCAGTCAGGATTCTGATGGAAAAGGGATTGTTTGGAGGTGAAATTGGGAAGATCAGAAAATCCGGGAAAATACATGGAAAAATCTTTTTTCCAGAAGACGAAGGATGCCTGAAGGGGGAGGGAGATGGGCCACAGGGGGCACACCACCCCTGGGGCGGGCTACCCTAGGACGCACCACCAGGTGGTGTGGCCACCCTAGCCCACTCCTGGCTCTCCTTGGCTGGCGTATATTATCCCCACGAAACCCTAAGCTTGGGGGAGCGACCACAGAAAGATTCCGCCGCCTCTATGGGGCAGAAAACTACAGAGAGAGAAAAGATCTCTCGGCAGACAGAATTCTGGCGGGGGAATTCCTTCCCGGAGAGGGCAGATCGTTGCCATCAACACCACCATCAAGCTGGACTTCATCATCACCATCATCTCCACTAGTACCATCATCACCACTCCATACCGATGTAACAATTTGGTTGAATCATGCATAGTTCTTAGGGGAAACTTTCCTGGTGTTGATTACTTGTTGTAGTTGATGCTATTGAGTGGAACCATTGAATTATTGTTATGTTCAGATTGTTACTTATCATTATTTCATCTCTGATCTTGATCCATATGATGCCTTGTGAGTAGTCGTTTAGTTCTTGAGGACATGGGAGAAGTCATGTTGTTAGTAGTGGAATTGTGTTGAGAAAGATTCAATAGTTTGTTATTTAAGTTGTGGTGTTATTCTTCTAGTGGTGTCATGTGAACGTCGACTACATGACACTTCACCATTATGGCCTTAGGGGAATGCATTGTGTATTTGGCTACTAATCGTAGGGGTTGCCGGAGTGATAGAAACCTGAACCTCCGTTTGGAAACCTTTGCACAAGGGATGTCAGGATCTTCGAGTTTAAAGCTGTGGTTAGGTTTCTATCTTAATTACTTTCTTGTACTTGTGGATGCTTGCAAGGGGTATAATCACAACTATGTATTAGTCCTAGGAAGGTCGGTACATTAGCACAGGTTCACCCACACAACATGTATCAACCTAAAGAAGATTAATCAACTAGATGAAGCGAAGCACTTGACGATATTCCCATGTTTCCTCGAGAACGTTTGGTCATCTTAAGTAATACAACCGGCTTGTCCTTTGCTAAAGAAAGGATTGGGCCACTTGCTCCATTTATTATCATTGTATTTTATTTGCTCGCACTTTATTTATCTGCATTATCAAAAACCCTAAAAATCCGTTTGCTAAGTATTTACATAGAATTCCTGCCTCCAAGCCACTCGTCAACACCTTCTGCTCCTCGTTGGGTTCAACACTCTTACTTATCGAAAATACTGCGATACACCCCCTATACTTGTGGGTCATCACCTCCTTTATATAGGCCTTGGGGGTGCCTTAGGGTTCCCCCAATACCATCATATGACTTAGGAAGGTTCTGGATCTTTTCTAGGGAGAAATCCCATCGTTTCCGACCTTTTTGGCAACTATACGGACGGAGCTATATGACCAAAATAATAGCTTCGGCCATATAGTTGCTCGTTAAATTCTCTGCATGCTTTAGTATTTTGGCCGCCATTTCTTCATACGAACTCTATTTTGGGTGTTCTTGGGCTCGTTGAGTTCGTATCATCGAGGGATACAACCCTGTGGTCTTGGATATTTATTTTGAGAAGTTGGGAAAATTCACTTTTTCAACCTCTCAAATGGCTAAGTGTGGTCCCTGCAGCTCCTCCATACTATGCTCTCTTTGTTCCTTTTGCCTTTGTTTATCCATAATCATCAACAACACCTACAAACATGTCATAGACAAGGAAAAGTGACAAAATTCTACCTAAACTACTAAATGTGCAAAGCTCATATGAAAGTAAATGAGAAATAGAAATCATGCATATAAGGCATAGCTATAGCTGGAAGAAACATGATATGAGAGATAAATGGCACAATTTATATGGATAAAAGAGATGGTATTTCACAACCATCAGTATGACACATTAAGAAGCGCAAGTACCGATAAATAAAGATTTATAGGGATTAGAAGTTGATAGTAGATATATTACAATATTATGTAGTATTCCTAAAGGGATTCTGAAAAGAGTTTCAGAATAGGAATTTATTCAGGACTAGTCCTTGGTCAATTCAATTAGGAATAGCATTAAGTTAAACATCGATGGTTGAAAGAAAGAAAAGGATGATCATCATCCACTATGTTGAGACATAGGTTCTGTCTTGGAAAACCATGATGACAACTTAACATAATATATGATCCAAGAAGGAACGTTTGAAAAGTGATTAAGCACGAATCACAGAACGTTGAGCTAAGTTTGTCCGTAGTGTCTAATAGAGAACTGTAGACATAATTCCAAATCCATAAAGGATGACATATCATAAAAGCATAAGGGTTATGTTCTAAGAAGATTGAAACTCCTATATCGAGAATACTGACTAAAGTCAAGTAGGAAGCGAGGTGAACAAAAACATCGAAAGTTGCACGAGGTGCACTAGTGTTTGATGATTACATTTATAATAATAGATAAGGGTACCATCTAAAGTAATGTATACTGTTATGGTAGGACTAGTTTATCTTTAACGTAGAATGATCTGTCCTGGGGGACAGTGCCCATGAGAAAGCCCATGAGGTTGCTCTAAAGTCACTGTAGGCTCCTGGAAACCGGCCTCGTTCTACTGCCATAGCGACGATGAATACACAAAGATGTTATCATGTGATGATAACGTATTAATGTCAATCAAGGTGTTAGTAAGTTGCAAAGGATTTGGGACTGTAAAGTACAGGCCCAAGACTCAACCTCTTCCATGAGCAAGCATGGGAGACTGTTGGAAATATGCCCTAGAGGCAAATAGTAATAAGGATTATTATCATATTTCATAAAGCTTATGATTAAGTTTTATATCATGCTATAACTATATTGAAATGAAACGTCAATACACGTGTGATATATAAACAACCAGGGGTTCCCGGTGAAACTCTAGTCATTGGTTCAATGGTCAACAAATGATAAAGGTTTCCTGATCATGTGGCATTTATGCCAGTTGGAAATGGAGTCATCTCATTTTGAGAATGAGATGATGAACTAATACCCAACCTAAACGCCGTGACTCGATCATGTCATGAAGTTCAAGTTACGATGATTAGAATAGACCTAGTAGACTATTCCTTAGACCGTGAGGCTATATATCACTATGTCCCGAGGGTACTTTGATAGGATCAAACGTCACTTGGTAATATAGTGATCATAAAGGTGTGGCATTGATCAGATCTCGGGCAATGCAAGTATCGGGAGACAAAAGGAATAAGACGAGACAGTCACGGTTCAAACGACGAAAGATCTTCGTGGAATGCACAGGGGTCACATGGCCATCTAGGTCCCTCTATTGATCATTGGTCCGGGAGAGTCCCGACCATGTCTGGAGTGTTCCCGAACCATGGGGTATCATGCTTAAGAGCTTGGTGATGCTTAGAGAGTGTTATAGGATCGGTAGAATCACCAAAGAATAGAAAGAGAGAAAACCGGAAGGGTTTCGGTAAGTCTGGAGGATGTCCGGAGTTGAGGTGGAAGGTGTTCCATAGCCACGGAGATTGAATAATATGTGAATGAATGTTAAATATTGATCTTATCATTTTTTTCATAATTATTTAATAAAAGAGAAAATCAATTAAATGGTCAAAACGCTTAATGGACCAAATCCTGGAGGGGAAATAGCTCAAGAGGGGGCCAAATCCCTAGGAAGGGCCAAGGGGGTGGCCGACGCCCTAGTGGGCTAGCCCCCCACATGGGGCCCATGGGGGTGGCCGGCGGCACCTCCCCCTCTCCCTTGTTTAGTCGCACCCCGGGTGATGAGGGTTTATCTCATCAATGCCCATTGTTATGGACTTGGGTTTTGGAGAAGGAGGGAGCGCTAGAGGCATCAATTGGCTAGAAAAAAAGCACACAGGGACGAAAGGTTTACCCAGGTACAAGCCTCGTAGAGGTCCCTACTCCTGCTTGACTTCTCTTGGAATTATCGAGGGAGTCAAAAGTTACAGGGGGTGCATAGATGCAATCTGGCGATGGTTGTGGAAACTAGGGTTGTGATTGTCCTCCTCGCCGCCCCCTCCTAGCCTTTATATAGATAGGCTAGGTCTCGGGTAGCAGGTCGAGTCGGTTACAAGTTAGGGTTTGTCCCTTTAAATTTTCTGTCTTAAGCTGCGTCTTGTGCCGCAAGCAATCAGAGTCTCCGTGGGTCATCCGAATCCTGTATTGGGCCTGGTAACACCGTGGGCTTCTGCCAGACCTGGACCGTATATGCCAAGCTTGAGTACATGTAAGGTATGCCCACGTCACCGGGACTTTCAGGGAGGGAGTACCTCCCTTTCCCTATATATAGTGGGGTATTTTGACTAGATAATACACACAATATTCAATAAAGGTTTCCTCACTTTTGGGAAGACCTCCAATTGATATTATCTCTCTCTCTCCTGTGACCTTGATCCCAAGTCCGGACTACGAGAACGAGAGATATCTTCACCGTGGACCGTCGTCGCGCTGCGAGATTTGGATCCAGGAGCTCTACTTCTGCAACTGCTGCTGGATCGAGGAAGCGGGAGTCATCGCCAGGCACCGGATGATGTAAACTCCCTACGAGGTGTCACACTTGAGGCACTAGAAGTTGTTGCAGCCGCAGGAGCGCAAGGACTTCAACATGACCTTGAGGTCTGTTTCGGCTTGTCTACATCAACCACGCTCTCCTGAGCGTTAACAACGATTTTCGGTCTTCAGGGTAAGTTCGCGAAAAGCCGCTCCCATTATTGCATTACTAATAGATAGGTCCTGGCAGCATCAGGGGTTCAGGGGCCTAGGTTAAATTTTTAATGTTTTCTTACGTGAACCCCTACAGTGGTCATGCCACTACAACAATATTCCCCTACATTCTTCTCTTAGTATATAAATTTCCATTACTCCTTTATAATAACCTTGCCTCTACTTTCAAGACTTACAAGGTTACAATTCTCTCCATATCACATGTGATATCAAACCTTTGGAATGGGTAGGGACCTTATCCCATAATACAAGATTGTTCTTGTATTCTCTTGGTTAGAATATTGTGCCTTCAACTAGTCCATTCCACTTAAGTTCTAAACTTCCTCATACCCTATCTTGACTATTCATGATCAATCTAGATGATTCATCTTACTAGGGCTTTCCTAATTTGGTATTCTCACAACTCTTCTTCAACATCTAGTCATCTATGCTCAAGTGATTTGAGAATAATGGCTACCATACTTTGATCAAAATAAGCTTTGGCTTCTAATTGTTTGATCAAAATCTATTATCACTAAGTACTAGATTTGTACTAGTCTCTCTATAGGATTATATTGTTAAGGAAACTTACTTTAGGTTTGTACCTACTTGGCTTAACAAGATTATTAGTTGATACACTAACACTACTATCTTTCTCATAGCTCCATAATTACTAACTTAACCCTTAGGTTTAGATTCTTCTTCTAGTTAACTCATGAGTGAGTTAACTCCTCCAACATCAAATGGTTTCATCACCACTAAGGATCACATTCCATTGATGATGGCACACTCTACCAAATCTAGTTCCTTCTTCTCATTAATTTACTTAGGGTCTTTGGAAGGTTAATATAATAGGTCAAAGGCTAAGAGTCAATACATTCTAGGTCAGGAATTGATCATTCAACATTGATGATCAATTGACACTAGGACTTAGCTAAATAGGGATGTCACCTACTAATATGGCAACAAAAATATGGGATGAATGGTCTGGGCTCAACTTCCTTTTCTACTCTACCTGTGACAAGAGCTAATGTTTAAGAACTACCACGATTCTCATGGTAGGAATAACTATAGTAAACATGTGTAACAAGGTTTAATTAATAAGTTTATTTGCTTAAGTTATAAACTTAATTGCGTATTCAAGAGTTGTAATGAATACCCTGATGTGATCTCTATAAGATCCTTCATAAATGTGTAGTGGTTTTAGATTGGTTCTATTTGAGCTACCCATAGATCAAATTATATTACCCAAAAATAAGGTTTTAGCAAAGGTCATATTGAAACGTATCGTAGTCAACTTGATGATCTACTTTAGTTCCACCAAGTTAAGAGAAGCTTCAATCACTTTGAAAAGTTTTATTTAAAAGCACGAAAATTATCCAAATTTTCTATGCATGAATGCAATGCACACACCTGATCTCAGCTTATTTCTAAGCTCTAATTTTGGGATGTTTACACACACCGTAGGATATGTCGCCCGGTCGCGCCTCGTGCGTCGCGGGGTTATCCCAAGGGACATCCATCAGGGCCGCAAGGAGCGCCTGCCACTCTTCTCTGGCGCCCTCCACGGGCGAGTAGCAAAGGAGCTCTTTTGCCATGAGGCAGGCTGTCTCCGGGGTGAGGCGGGCATGATGTCTACGCACGCTTCTATTCTTGTAGACAATGTTGGGCCTCCAAGTGAAGAGGTTTGTAGAACAGCAGCAAGTTTCCCTTAAGTGGATCACCCAAGGTTTATCGAACTCAGGGAGGAAGTGGTCAAATGTATCCCTCTCAAGCAACCCTGCAATCAAGATACAAGAAGTCTCTTGTGTCCCCAACACACCCAATACACTTGTCAGGTGTATAGGTGCACTAGATCGGCGAAGAGATAGTGAAATACAAGTAATATGGATGATTATAAGTGGTACTTGCAATCTGAGATAAGAGTGGCAGCAGGAAAACATGTAACAAGACTGATTGTAAACGGTGTTTCAATGCTTAGAAACAAGGCCTAGGGATCATAATTTCACTAGTGGAGACTCTCATATAAATATCTTCTCTTCATTATGCTACCCTGAACTACTCTCCGGTTGGACGATGTAGGGCTATAACAGCACACCTTAAAGTTCGCATTCCCCATCTAGATAACCCCTCACTGTCACCTTGAGCGCTTGATGGTTCCAACAAACACCACAATCTCATAGAGACATCCAACTCAAATTATACACATAATAAGTATTTATGTAACCTTAGCCAAAGTGCCACACGGTGTGCACACTGTCAACTTCACACACGTGGGGATAAACAAAGATTAATTAAAGCACTTGAGTAGAAGAATAGATCTATAGATTACAAAGCTCATGATCTCATAAGATCACGCATAGAGAGAGATATGAGCACATAGCTACCGGTAGAGCCCTTAGCCTCGACAGAGAACTACTCCCTCCTCATCATGGGAATCAGCAACGGTGATGGAGATGGTGGTGGAGTCGATGGAGATGGATCCAGGGGCATTTCCCTGTCCTAGCACGGTGCCAGGACAGAGACTTCTATCCCTCGAATCTCCTCTTTGGTGGCGGCAGCACTGTGGAACTTTTCGTGGAATTCTAATCTAGTCTTTGATCGGGTACGGTTTTCATCCCAGGAGGCTTTTATAGGCGAAGGGGCAAGGTTGGTGGAGCACCAGGGAGCCTACATCCCCTAGTGGCATGCCCCCTAGGCCGCGCCGCCACCAGGTGTGGCCGCCCTGGTGCGCCACTTCGTCTCCCCTCCAGACTCCGTGTTGCTTCGGGTAAAATATTTACTTTAGCTTTTGTCCCACCCAATTCCGATAATATTTCCGTACTAGCTTTTCTGAAACCAAAAAACAGTAGAAAATAGGCAACTAGCACTATGGCATCTTGTTAATAGGTTAGTTCCAGTAAATGTATAAAAATACTCCAAAGTGTGAACAAAACATAAGAAAGTAGATATAAAACAAGCATGGAACATCAAAAATTATAAATACGTTTATGACGTATCAAGCATCCCCAAGCTTAACTCCTGCTCATCCTCGAGTAGGTAAGTGATAAAAAAGAATAATTTTTGAGGTGACATGCACCATCACAATCTTGATCAAGGTATTTGTAAAACTTTGTTAGCTGGGATCATAGTACTCTAACATAGACATGAAAGAAATAGTTCTAACAATAAGACATAGCAACTATGTTGTAACATGAAAAGGTACAAACAAAAGATTCATGATTAACAATTCTTTGAAAGACGTTTGTTTGTTTCACATATAGAAAATATAATAAGAATGGTATTCAGCTTGTTACTCATGGTATAGCAAAACATAAATGCATAGGACACCTTCAAAGTTCATAAGGGTGACTAGATACAAATAATTTAAGAGCAAGCAATATCAAAGTTATGAATCAATCAACAAGTTTTGGGAAAATGCACATTAAACTAAGAATGACCACTATGCTCTCTCAATAGGTGCATAAAGATAGAAGATGGAGACACAACATAAAATTAAAAAGAAGGGCCATTCATAGAGGGAAGCAGGGATTTCAAGTTTCATAAAGAGCTTCCAAATATTATGGTACTTATTAGCTTTCAGCTCTCATTTCCCCTATCATAAGCATCTTTAGGTGATTAAGGTTAAAATGATACAAATATTAGGATATGCTTGACAAGTTATAAGTTTAAAATCTCATGCCCCTTGCTTACGAATACCGAACCTCATGCTACTCAACTTTAGTCACGAGTTAGTTCTTGTCCTTGTAAGTACATGTGTATCATAGAGAACCGCCAACGGGGTACACCTTGCCCCATGATATAGGAGCTATCCCATATCAAAATGACAAGGCAACAGACAATGAGCATCTCAGCGATCTTTTTATTTTCTATTTGCATAGGTTTTTAATGAGGATGCTTCATAGATTGCTCAGTATGGTTATGCTGCAAGTTTCCACCATGATTAGGCATGGCTTAGGCTAGCCGCCCAGGTGTTTCTCTAACACACATACAAACTCCATGAGCTTACAAGCTCCCCATTTATTTCACACCGCCGAGATCCATAAACAAAAGAACATGATATCAACTGAATAATAAGTGCAATGTTGAAAGCGTTCCCCGTGATAACATGGTTCTGCTAATTTACAACTTATAAATGATGGGTTCGTAGCATGGAAAACAAAAAATTTCTACCGCAAGAACGAACAAAACCCAGATCTAATGTAGATAAAAGCCAAGATCTAATCTATTAGACATGTGCAACGAGATAGATATGTACTAACCCTCGTAGATCCAAAAGCGTTACGAGATTAGATCTCGTGGTTGATGTAGTCGATCACTTGTCGATCTCAAGATCGTGTGGACGATCCTTCTGGCGCCGCGTTCCGGCAGCGCTTCCGCAGTCGGTCACACGTGCGGAGTCGAAGCAGACCTTCCTCTCCTCGTTCTAGCGAGCAACGGAGGTAGTAGATCTTCTCCATGGAATCACAACAGCACGACGGTCTTCGTCACCTCGTCTCTCGCCAGTCTTCGTTTATTCCGCAGCTCCTGTTTTGAGTTACAAATATGAGCAACCGAACCAGTATCAAATACCCAGGCACTACTACGATTACTAGTAAGATACACATCTATAACATATATATCAAATATACCTTTCTTCTTGATGTTGCTGTTCTTCAGATCTGCCAGGTACTTGGGGCAGTTACGCTTCCAGTGACCAGCACCCTTGCAGTAGAAGCACTCAGTTTCAGGCTTGGGACCAGCCTTGGGCTTCTTTGCAGGTGCGGCAGCTTTCTTGCCGTCCTTCTTGAAGTTGCCCTTGTTCTTAGGCTTGCCCTGTCTCTTGAAATTGGTGGTCTTATTGACCATCAACACTTGGTGCTCCTTCTTGATCTCCACTTCAGCAGTTTTCAGCATGGACGATAGTTCAGGCAATGTCTTGTTCATGCAGTGCATATTGTAGTTCATCACAAAGTTCTTATAACTCGGTGGCAGTGATTGGAGGAGACGAGGAATCCCCAACTCATTAGGAATGGATATTCCCAACTCTTGGAGCTTGTTTGCGTACCCAGACATGGTGAGCACGTGCTCGCTAACGGAGCTTCGCTCTTCCATCTTACAGTTAAAGAACTTTTCAGAGGCCTCATAGCTCTCCATGGCCGCGCGAGTCTCAAAATTAGCCTGAGCTCCTTAATGATCTCGAATGGGTCGTGGTGCTCAAAACGCTTTTGGAGCTCCGCTTCTAAACCGTACGGGATGGCACACTGAACTGTGGAGTAATGATTTTTCCGATTGGCGTAAACATTCTTTACGTCATCGGTGGCATCATCTGTAGGTGGGTCACCTAGCGGTGCTTCGAGCACATAGGTCAAGTGACCAGCCCTGAGGACGATCTTTAGTCCACGGAACTAGTCCGTAAAATTGCTTCCATTGTTCTTAAGCTTTTCTTTCTCTAGGAACGCATTGAAATTGATGGAGGGGGTCGCCATAATCTACAACAAATTTGCAAGTAGTTTAGACTAAGTTTATGATGAATTGAGTTAAAATTTAATACTTAAGTTAACTAGGTGAACTCCCACTCAAAACAACATCCCTCACATTGTCTTAGTGATTACACGAACGAAGTCCACTACACTAAGTCCGATCTTCACGAGAGAAGATGTAGTTTCATCGGCGAACACTCTTCATGTTCATCATATCATTTATATGACTCATGCTCTACCTTTCGGTATTCCGTGTTCCGAGACCATGTCTGTACATGCTAGGCTCGTCAAGATAACCTTAGTTTCCGCATGTGCAAATCTGGCTTGCACCTGTTGTATGCACACGTAGAATCTATCACATCCGATCATCACGAGATGCTTCGAAACGACGAGTCTTAGCAATGGTGCCAACTAATGGTGAACACTTTATTACTTGATATTTAGTGAGAGGGATCATCTTATAATGCTACCGTCGCGATCTAAGCAATACAAGATGCATAAAGGATTAACATCACAGGCAATTCATAATTAGTGTGATATGATATGGCCCTTTCTTCTTGCGCCTTTCATCTCCATCTCCAAAGCACGAACATGATCTCCATCATCACCAGCATTGTGTCAAGGTCAGTGGCACCGCTTCATGGTTGTCCATCATCACTAGCAACTATTACAACTACTTGGAATAAAGCTATTACAAGATGAATAGACACGCAGGTCTTAACAGAATTAAAGACAACCATTAGGCTCCTGCCGGTTGCCATATTACAACAAGGATCATTGCATACATCAAATATAATCACAATCACATGATGGCCATATCACATCACAAAACCCCTGCAAAAACAAGTTAGACGCCTCTAATTTTCTTTGCATGTTTTACGTGGCTTGGGGCTTTCGAACAATAACGGATCTTACCTACGAAACTGAACCACAACGTTGATACAAGTGCTATCGAGTGCAAAGTGTAAATTGGATCTATACTATGGTGGGAGAGACAGACGCCCGCAAAGCCACTTGTGCAAAGCAAGTTACATGTCAAGCGTGGAGCAAGTCTCATGTGCGATGACATGTAAGGTTAGCCCGAGCCGCTTCATCCCACCATGCCGCAAGATGCAAAGTACACAAAGCAAAAGATGACACGAGCACCAACGCCCACAACACCATTGTGTTCTACTCGTGCAACAGATCTACGCATAGACACGGCTCTGATACCACTGATGGGTTCGTAGCATGGAAAACAAAAAATTTCTACCGCAAGAACGAACAAAACCCAGATGTAATCTAGATAAAAGCCAAGATCTAATCTATTAGACATGTGCAACGAGATAGATATGTACTAACCCTCATAGATCCAAAAGCGTTACGAGATTAGATCTCGTGGTTGATGTAGTCGATCACTTGTCGATCTCAAGATCGTGTGTACGATCCTTCCGGCGCCGCGTTCTGGCAGCGCTTCCGTAGTCGGTCACACGTGCGGAGTCGAAGCAGACCTTCCTCTCCTCGTTCCAGCGAGCAGCGGAGGTAGTAGATCTTCTCCACGGAATCACAGCAGCACGACGGCGTGGTGGTGGTGGTGGAGTAGAGAATTCTGCAGGGCTTCGCCTAAGCCTGAGCAGAAGAAAGGAGGAGGAGAGAGGCGGCGGAGATTTGGAGTTGTGGAGGAGAGCTTGGAGGTGGCACCCCCACCCCTCTATTTAAAGGGGGGAGGCGCCATGGGAGGGGGAGTCCTAGTAGGACTCCCCTCCCTCCTATGGCCGGCGGATTTGAGAGGGGGGGGAGGAGTCCTCCTCCCCCACGACTCCTTGTCTTGCCCCACAAGGACTCCTTGATCCCTTTCTTGGTTTTCAAGCAAACTCCAAGAAATCTTCCAGAACCTTCCGGAACATTCCGAAACCTTCTAGAATCCTCATACAAATACTCTGGAACATTTCCTAACTCATAAAATGATCCCCAATATATGAATCTTATTCTTCGGACAATTCCGGATCTCCTCGTGATGTCCCGGATCCAATCCAAGACTCCGAACAACATTCGGTCTCCAACACACATTCCATATCTACTTAAAACAACTTCGAACCTTAAGTGTGTCACCCTACGGTTCGTGAATATGTAGACATGACAGAGACACATCTCCTATCAATAACCCTCAGCGGGACCTGGAGATCCATAATGGCTCCCACATACTCAACGATGACTTCGTGATCGATTGAACCATTTAAATACGAAACCAATTCCCTTTGTCACGCGATACTATACTTATCCGAGGTTTGATCGTCGGCATCTCCATACCTAGTGCTACCTCGTTACTGATAAGTACTCTTTACTCGTTCCGTGATATGTCATCCCTTGTGACCCAGTCACATGCTTGCAAGCTAACTAGATGACATTCCACCGAGAGGGCCTAGAGCATATCTATCCGTCATATGGATGGACAAATCCCAATCTTGGTACATGCGCTTCAACACATACTTTCAGAATACCCAATGACACCTTTATAACCACCCAGTTACGAAGCGGCGTTTGATATCATCAAAGTACCCATCCGCTGATGGTGATTAACACAACCTCATGGTCGAAGGATTAGGTTACTATGCATTTAAAAGCTTATAGCAATACGAACTTAATGACTTGATCTTATGCTACGCTTACTATGGGTGTATGTCCATCACATCATTCTCCTAATGATATAACCTTATTATTAATCACATCCTAATGTCCATGATCAGGAAACCATGATCATCAATTAATTAACAACCTAGTTCAATAAGAGGCTTACTAGGGACTCTTTTATGTTTACAAAACACACATGTATTAGTGTTTCCTAATAATACAATTATAGCATGGGATGTAAACATTCATCATAAACACAAAGATATAATAATAATCACTTTTATTATTGCCTCTTGGGCATATCTCCAACAGTCTCCCACTTGCACTAGAGTCAATAATCTAGATTACATGGTAATATACCTAACACCCATGGCGTTCTGGTGTTGGTCATGCTTTGCCCTAGGGAGAGGTTTAGTCAACGGATCTGCCACATTCTGATCAGTGTGTACTTTGCAAATCTTTATGTCACCATCTCGGACATACTCGCGAATAGCGTGAAAACGTAGCTTGATGTGATTCAGCTTGCTATGTGACCTTGGCTCCTGTGCATTAGCTATGGCACCTGTGTTGTCACAGTAGATGGCCATCGGGTCCAACGCACTGGGAACCACGCCAAGTTCAGTAATGAATTCCTTCATCCATACGGCTTCTTGTGCAGCCTCCGAAGAAGCTATGTATTCCGATTCAGTTGAAGATTTCGCCACAATGCTTTGCTTTGCACTCCTCCAGCTCACTGCAGCACCATTCAAAATAAATACGTATCCCGCTGTGACTTCGAGTCATCCGGATCGGTGTTCCAACTAGCATCGGTGTAACCGTTTACAACAAGCTGTTCATCACCTCCATAAGAAAGAACCATATCCTTAGTCCTATTTAGGTACTTTAGGATATTCTTGACCGCTATCCAGTGCTCCATTCTAGGATCACTTTGATATCTGCTAGTCAAACTAACAGCATGTGCTATATCCGGTCTTGTACACAGCATGGCATACATGATAGAACCTATGGCCGAGGCATAGGGAATATTATTCATTTTCTCTCTATCTTCTGCCGTAGCTGGACTTTGAGTCTTACTCAAGGTCTTACCTGACAACATGGGCACGAACCCTTTCTTGCTATCTTCCATTCTAAACTTCTTTAGAACTTTGTCTAAGTATGTACTTTGTGAAAGCGCTATTAGGCGTCTTGATCTATCTCTATAAATCTTAATGCCTACAATATATGCCGCTTCGCCAAGATCCTTCATTGAAAAACTATTATTCAAATAGGTTTTGACGCTATTAAGAAGTTCTATATCATTCCCAATCAACAATATGTCATCTATATATAGTACTAGGAATGCTACAGAGCTCCCACTCACTTTCTTGTAAATACAAGCTTCTCCATAAGTTTGTATAAACCCAAAATTTTTGATTACTTTATCAAAACGTTGATTCCAACTCCGGGATGCTTGCTTCAGTCCATAAATGGAGCGCTGAAGCTTGCATACCTTGTCAGCATCTTTAGGATCGACAAAACCCTTGGGTTGTACCATATACAACTCTTCCTCAATGTCACCATTAAGGAACGCCATTTTGACATCCATCTGCCAAATCTCATAATCGAAATGTGCAGCAATTGCTAACAAAATCCTCACAGACTTTAGCTTCGCTACTGGTGAGAATGTCTCATCATGTCAACTCCTTGAATTTGTTGGAACCCTTTCGCGACAAGTCGAGCTTTATAGACGGTAACATTACCATCAGCATCTGTTTTTCTCTTGAAAATCCATTTGTTCTCGGCAGCCTTACGACCATCCGGTAAGTCCACCAAAGTCCATACTTGGTTTTCGTACATGGATCCCATTTCGGATTTCATGGCTTCTAGCCATTTGTTGGAATCTGGGCTCACCATAGCTTCTTCATATGTCGCAGGGTCATCAGCGTTGTCCACCAACATGACGTTCAAGGTAGAGCCATACCAATCAGGAGTGGTACGAACCCTCGTTGACCTGCGAGGTTCAGCAGTAACTTCGTTTGAAGTTTCATGATCATTATCATTAGCTTCCTCTCCAATTGGTGCAGGCGACACAAAAACATCTTCCGGTGCTGCGCTACTCTCAAATCCGAGAGAAGGTTCAATAACCTCATCGAGTTCTACTTTCCTTCCAGTCACCTCCTTCGAGAGAAATTCCTTCTCAAGAAAGGATCCATTCTTGGCAACGAAAACTTTGCCTTCGGATCTATGATAGAAGGTATACCCAATTGTTTCTTTAGGGTATCCTATGAAGACGCATTTCTCCGCTTTGGGTTCTAGCTTATCAGGTTGTAACTTCTTTACATATGCTTCGCAACCCCAAACTTTAAGGAACGACAACTTAGGTTTCTTTCCAAACCACAATTCGTACGGTGTCGTTTCAACGGATTTAGATGGTGCCCTATTTAAAGTGAATGCGGCTGTCTCTAATGCCTAGCCCCAAAACGATAGCGGTAAATCTGTAAGAGACATCATAGACCGAACCATATCTAAGAGAGTTCGATTACGACGTTCGGACACACCATTACGCTGTGGTGTTCCCGGCGGTGTCAACTGCGAAAGAATTCCACATTTCTTTAAATGCATGCCAAACTCATAACTCAGTATTCACCTCCGCGGTCAGAACGCAGAAACTTAATCTTCTTGTTACGATGATTTTCCACTTCACTTTGAAATTCCTTAAATTTCTCGAAAGTTTCGGACTTATGTTTCATAAAGTAGACATACCCATATCTACTTAAGTCATCCGTGAAAGTGAGAACATAACGATATCCACCACGCGATGCTACACGCATTGGACCGCACACATCGGTATGTATTATTTCCAATAAGTCTGTAGCTCGCTCCATTGTACCAGAGAATGGAGTCTTAGTCATTTTTCCCATTAGACATGCTTCACATCTTTCAAGTGATTCAAAATCAAGTGATTCAAGAAGTCCATCTAAATGGAGTTTCTTCATACGCTTCACTCCAATGTGACCAAGACGACAGTGCCACATGTATGTAGAATTATCATTCAATTTTATTCGTTTAGCATCTATGTTGTGAACATGTGTATCACTACTATCAAGATTCAATAAGAATAAACCATTCATCTCAGGTGCATTACCATAAAAGATATTACTCATATAAATCGAACAACCTTTATTCTCGGACTTAAAAGAGTAACCGTCTCGCAGTAAACAAGATCCAGATATAATGTTCATGCTTAACGCAGGCACCAAATAACAATTATTCAAATTTAAAACTAATCCTGAAGGTAGATGTAGAGGGAGCGTGCCGACGGCGATCACATCAACCTTGGAGCCATTTCCAACACGCATCGTCACCTCGTCTCTCGCCAGTCTTCGTTTATTCCGCAGCTCCTGTTTTGAGTTACAAATATGAGCAACCGAACCAGTATCAAATACCCAGGCACTACTACGATTACTAGTAAGATACACATCTATAACATATATATCAAATATACCTTTCTTCTTGATGTTGCTGTTCTTCAGATCTGCCAGGTACTTGGGGCAGTTACGCTTCCAGTGACCAGCACCCTTGCAGTAGAAGCACTCAGTTTCAGGCTTGGGACCAGCCTTGGGCTTCTTTGCAGGTGCGGCAGCTTTCTTGCCGTCCTTCTTGAAGTTGCCCTTGTTCTTAGGCTTGCCCTGTCTCTTGAAATTGGTGGTCTTATTGACCATCAACACTTGGTGCTCCTTCTTGATCTCCACTTCAGCAGTTTTCAGCATGGACGATAGTTCAGGCAATGTCTTGTTCATGCAGTGCATATTGTAGTTCATCACAAAGTTCTTATAACTCGGTGGCAGTGATTGGAGGAGACGAGGAATCCCCAACTCATTAGGAATGGATATTCCCAACTCTTGGAGCTTGTTTGCGTACCCAGACATGGTGAGCACGTGCTCGCTAACGGAGCTTCGCTCTTCCATCTTACAGTTAAAGAACTTTTCAGAGGCCTCATAGCTCTCCATGGCCGCGCGAGTCTCAAAAATTAGCCTGAGCTCCTTAATGATCTCGAATGGGTCGTGGTGCTCAAAACGCTTTTGGAGCTCCGCTTCTAAACCGTACGGGATGGCACACTGAACTGTGGAGTAATGATTTTTCCGATTGGCGTAAACATTCTTTACGTCATCGGTGGCATCATCTGTAGGTGGGTCACCTAGCGGTGCTTCGAGCACATAGGTCAAGTGACCAGCCCTGAGGACGATCTTTAGTCCACGGAACTAGTCCGTAAAATTGCTTCCATTGTTCTTAAGCTTTTCTTTCTCTAGGAACGCATTGAAATTGATGGAGGGGGTCGCCATAATCTACAACAAATTTGCAAGTAGTTTAGACTAAGTTTATGATGAATTGAGTTAAAATTTAATACTTAAGTTAACTAGGTGAACTCCCACTCAAAACAACATCCCTCACATTGTCTTAGTGATTACACGAACGAAGTCCACTACACTAAGTCCGATCTTCACGAGAGAAGATGTAGTTTCATCGGCGAACACTCTTCATGTTCATCATATCATTTATATGACTCATGCTCTACCTTTCGGTATTCCGTGTTCCGAGACCATGTCTGTACATGCTAGGCTCGTCAAGATAACCTTAGTTTCCGCATGTGCAAATCTGGCTTGCACCTGTTGTATGCACACGTAGAATCTATCACATCCGATCATCACGAGATGCTTCGAAACGACGAGTCTTAGCAATGGTGCCAACTAATGGTGAACACTTTATTACTTGATATTTAGTGAGAGGGATCATCTTATAATGCTACCGTCGCGATCTAAGCAATACAAGATGCATAAAGGATTAACATCACAGGCAATTCATAATTAGTGTGATATGATATGGCCCTTTCTTCTTGCGCCTTTCATCTCCATCTCCAAAGCACGAACATGATCTCCATCATCACCAGCATTGTGTCAAGGTCAGTGGCACCGCTTCATGGTTGTCCATCATCACTAGCAACTATTACAACTACTTGGAATAAAGCTATTACAAGATGAATAGACACGCAGGTCTTAACAGAATTAAAGACAACCATTAGGCTCCTGCCGGTTGCCATATTACAACAAGGATCATTGCATACATCAAATATAATCACAATCACATGATGGCCATATCACATCACAAAACCCCTGCAAAAACAAGTTAGACGCCTCTAATTTTCTTTGCATGTTTTACGTGGCTTGGGGCTTTCGAACAATAACGGATCTTACCTACGAAACTGAACCACAACGTTGATACAAGTGCTATCGAGTGCAAAGTGTAAATTGGATCTATACTATGGTGGGAGAGACAGACGCCCGCAAAGCCACTTGTGCAAAGCAAGTTACATGTCAAGCGTGGAGCAAGTCTCATGTGCGATGACATGTAAGGTTAGCCCGAGCCGCTTCATCCCACCATGCCGCAAGATGCAAAGTACACAAAGCAAAAGACGACACGAGCACCAACGCCCACAACACCATTGTGTTCTACTCGTGCAACAGATCTACGCATAGACACGGCTCTGATACCACTGATGGGTTCGTAGCATGGAAAACAAAAAATTTCTACCGCAAGAACGAACAAAACCCAGATGTAATCTAGATAAAAGCCAAGATCTAATCTATTAGACATGTGCAACGAGATAGATATGTACTAACCCTCATAGATCCAAAAGCGTTACGAGATTAGATCTCGTGGTTGATGTAGTCGATCACTTGTCGATCTCAAGATCGTGTGTACGATCCTTCCGGCGCCGCGTTCTGGCAGCACTTCCGTAGTCGGTCACACGTGCGGAGTCGAAGCAGACCTTCCTCTCCTCGTTCCAGCGAGCAGCGGAGGTAGTAGATCTTCTCCACGGAATCACAGCAGCACGACGGCGTGGTGGTGGTGGTGGAGTAGAGAATTCTGCAGGGCTTCGCCTAAGCCTGAGCAGAAGAAAGGAGGAGGAGAGAGGCGGCGGAGATTTGGAGTTGTGGAGGAGAGCTTGGAGGTGGCACCCCCACCCCTCTATTTAAAGGGGGGAGGCGCCATGGGAGGGGGAGTCCTAGTAGGACTCCCCTCCCTCCTATGGCCGGCGGATTGGAGAGGGGGGAGGAGTCCTCCTCCCCCACGACTCCTTGTCTTGCCCCACAAGGACTCCTTGATCCCTTTCTTGGTTTTCAAGCAAACTCCAAGAAATCTTCCAGAACCTTCCGGAACATTTTGAGACCTTCTAGAATCCTCATACAAATACTCCGGAACATTTCCTAACTCAGAAAATGATCCCCAATATATGAATCTTATTCTCCAGATAATTCCAGATCTCCTCGTGATGTCCTGGATCCAATCCGAGACTCCGAACAACATTCGGTCTCCAACGCACATTCCATATCTACTTAAAACAACTTCAAACCTTAAGTGTGTCACCCTACGGTTCGTGAATATGTAGTCATGACAGAGACACATCTCCTATCAATAACCATCAGCGGGACCTGGAGATCCATAATGGCTCCCACATACTCAACAATGACTTCGTGATCGATTGAACCATTTACATACGAAACCAATTCCCTTTGTCACGCGATACTATACTTATCCGAGGTTTGATCATCGGCATCTCCATACCTAGTTCTACCTCGTTACTGATAAGTACTCTTTACTCGTTCCGTGATATGTCATCCCTTGTGACCCAGTCACATGCTTGCAAGCTAACTAGATGACATTCCACTGAGAGGGCCCAGAGCATATCTATCCGTCATATGGATGGACAAATCCCAATCTTGGTGCATGCGCTTCAACACATACTTCCAGAATACCCAATGACACCTTTATAACCACCTAGTTACGAAGCGGCGTTTGATGTCATCAAAGTACCCATCCGGTGATGGTGATTAACACAACCTCATGGTCGAAGGATTAGGTTACTATGCATTTAAAAGCTTATAGCAATACGAACTTAATGACTTGATCTTATGCTACGCTTACTATGGGTGTATGTCCATCACATCATTCTCCTAATGATATAACCTTGTTATTAATCACATCCTAATGTCCTTGATCAGGAAACCATGATCATCAATTAATTAACAAGCTAGTTCAACAAGAGGCTTACTAGGGACTCTTTTATGTTTACAAAACACACATGTATTAGTGTTTCCTAATAATACAATTATAGCATGGGATGTAAGTATTCATCATAAACACAAAGATATAATAATAATCACTTTTATTATTGCCTCTTGGGCATATCTCCAACAATAAAGCGCAAGCTTATACGCAACATAGATGGACACAATGGTTCAAGTTTATTAAGTGCAAGAAAGTAAAGTGTGCCATCAAGTTTGTGAGAGCTTTCATCACTAATTTTCACATAACAAGTTTAATCTGGAAGGTAGATAAAACATGAATATACTTGGAACAACAGTAATGCTAATAGGTAGGTATGGTGGACTCTTTGGAATAACTTGGTTTTATTTGGAGTTGGATGCACGACTGGAACTCATACTTGGTACATGTGGAGGCTAGCAAAAGACTGGGAGCAACCAACTAAGAGAGCAATAATGGCCATAATCATGCAAAGCGACAAAACATTATTAATTAAAGCATAAAGTGATATTACAAGTAAAAAACTAAATGATCATAGATGCTAAGGTGACTTGTTCATAGTCTTAACATGGTGTAAGCATGTGCCAAGTCAACCCAAATAAAGCATCAAAGGAGAATACCACAATATTATGCTTTTGTATGCCAAAACAACGCATGATTCTTTCAAGCACATTAAGCAATCTCAATTGTTTGGAACAAGTCATGCTGCAACAATAATTACTAAGTATAAAGTCAAAGCAACATCAAACATGACATGATAAAGTCTAGACCATAGTCAAAACAAGCTCCTTTTGTACCACTTATAAGCATGAAACTTCCTACTCTTTTCCAACACAAATCAACTTATTTGAAACATTGTATGAATGAGGGGGTCCAACAAACTTATTTAAGCAAATCAAACAAAAGAAAACTAAAAACAAAAACAAAGACGCTGCAAGAACAACACAATTGTGCATGAAACAATAAAAATGAAGTTCTTGGAAGAAAAGCTGAGATTTTTATTGATGAAGAAGGGGGATGCCTTGGGAATCCCCAAGCTTTGGTGCTTGTACTTCTTGAATATTTCTTGGGGCGACACGGGTGGCATCCCCAAGCTTGAGATTTTGTCCATACTTCATCTCATCACATTATTCTTCCCTATACTTTAAAATTTCCTTCATACAAAACTTCACACAATCTTCATTAGCAACATTAGTGTATTCAAGATAATAATTCTTTGGGTTTAGTTTCAACACGAGAAAACTTCCATTAAAACACAAGCTACTATAGAAATTCATTCTAAAATCTCAAGTGATTAAAGAGAACTCAAAGAGAAAGTGATTAAGAGGCAAATGCAAATAATGGCAGAAATTTGTCAAAACAGACCAGCAGGTAAGAACCGATTTTTTCGAAGACCTTATGTTGCTCAAATCGAAAAGTGCTAAACTAAGGAAAGTTATATAATAACCTGGGGCATAATCACAAAATATTACAGCTCAATCCGACGTACAGGGATTTTTCACGATTGTTTACATTGAAGCACAAAAATCTGTTTTCGGACATTAACTTTCCCAAGTCTTACTTCTCTCTCATTAGAGGTTATTCTTGGCACAAAAACCACACAAAAAGGATAATGAGAGGTTATTACTGAAGCAATAACTTCAAAGACTCAACAAAAGAAAAACTTACCGAAAATAAAAATTGGGTTATCTCCCAAGAGTTTTTTCTTTATAGCCATTAAGATAGGCATGATAATTTCGATGATGCTCACATAAGAAATATGAATTGAAGTAAAACAGAGCATCAAGAAGCAAATTCAAAACACATTTAAGTCTAACCCACTTCCTATGCATAGGAATCTTATACGCAAATAATTTCACAAAGAACAAAGTGACAGGCATAGGAAGATAAAATGAGAGTAACTTCAAAACTTTCAGCACATAGAGAGGTGTTTCAGTACCATGAAAACTTTTGCAACCATATTTTCCTCTCTCATAATAATTTTCAGTAGCCTCATGAATAGACTCAACAATATAACTATCACATAAAGCATTCCTTTCATGACCTACAAACACATAATTTTTATCAAGCTCAAAAATAATGGGATTAAAACCTTCGAAGCCACTTTTAACAATTTTATAACAAGATGACTGATCAATCTCATTTTCAATAGTAGTACAACTAATATTATCAACCAATATAGGACCATCATCTAGAGCTTTATTATAAAAAAATTCTAAGCAAAACTCTTTAGTACCATGCATTTCGAAGTTAGGCACAAATAAATGATTATATAAGATTTATCAAAATAGCATGGATTAACATAGATAATAGGAGCATAATTATTATCACAAGTTTTACCCATAGTAGATATTTCAAAAGAATCCACAGGAACATAACATTCATCCTCCTTTGGTAAGCATGGGGGGACAATCAAATAATGTAAGGGGTAAAGAGTTACTCTCATTAGAAGGTAGGCATGGGTAGATCCATTCTTCCTCCTTTTTTTCATCACTCTCCTCCTATTTTTCATCTAATGAGCTTTCAGGTTCAGAACTTTCTTGTTCCATAGGCTCTTGCAAGGCATTAGTCTATTCTGTTGGTGGAGAGTAGCTATTAAGATATTTAAGAATATAGCCATTTTCTTCCTTGTAATTATCAAAGCAAAATTTAAGTATATCATAAACCTCATATTTATAAAGTGAATCATCGGTATTTTCAAGCACATAAGAAAGTTTGAATGCACCCTTCCAAGCAATCAATTGTTCAATTTGTTCCACATCATAAAACTCATTTCCCTTAACATATGAAGATATGGTAACATTATCATTATACTCACATTGAAAAGGGAGGTGTTTATACCTCCTACAGCAATAAGATTTATCAAAGCAATAAGTAACATTATAAGTAGAGCGCATGTTTCTAGCATAAGAAAGTAGATATAAAACAAGCATGGAACATCAAAAATTATAGATACGTTTCCGACATATCAGGGCGCTAGGTGCCCAGGTCAGTGAAACGCTCGATGAAGACAAATCTCCTCCTGTCCGTGTGGAGGGGCACGGGCGGGGAGAATATGATTTTGTGGCCCTAAAGTTTGGGTGGCCAGGCAACGCGGTACCTGAGTTCCCTGAAATCAGCCGCGATGACTACAGTTGGCGTGCCAAATACTCAGAGGGTCTTTTTGGCATGAATTCAACTATACGTTTCAATACAAAAAATCTGGCTAACGGCCGTCAAGTTGGCCCCCTGTCAGCTTTCGTTGTTATGTCGTTGTCGTCGTCGCTGCCATGTAGGCTTGCAGTGTTGGCGCATGCATCCTTTACGCGTCTTCTTCTTCCTCCGGGGCAGCAATCTGTGGTCGCGGCCATGGCGCGGAGCTATGACTTGGACGAACCTGCTTGGCCCGTTCTCCTCCCCATCCCGAATCGGAGCTCACCCTCACCATAACCGCACCATTGGCACGGCGCAGGGACAGGAATTCATTCCCGGGTGAGATATGTCACCATGACTGACCATGCTCAGTCCTGGTGGTCTCCTCCAGAATCCGAGCTCGTCGTCGCCGTGGTCGCACATGCATCAGCCACGGCGCCTTCCTCTCCGAACCCCAACGCCACATCCACCCAGTTTGGCACAACGCCAACAAGGTGAAAATGCATCAAGTTTTCTTCTTGTGATTGTAGAAAAACATGTATGTACCGTGGCCGTAGCATACTCTAACAATGTACACATATATTGTTTACTAGATTTTCATTTGAAATTAGTAGCTCCGTGATGACGAAACATAGAGAACCTAAATGGAATGACGATGACGACCATGTTTCTGTACTTTGCATTGCATCAACAAGTGCTCACTAACGAAGCAAGTTACCAAGAGAGTGGAGTTCATCAGCCATTGCCAAAAAAATGTGAACAAATCAATGAGCGATTCAATGCAAATACGCGTAGAAAATCTAGATTCATGTCATCAGTCATCAATAGGTGGCACATTCTAGTGATGCGTTCAAATGCCTACACGATGTATCATTTGCTTGAAGTGGTTGTTATCCTGAGCAAAAATGCCTGGTATGCACATCACATTTGTATGTTCTATGCTGCAATTCTGTTGTTATGGGCGTGGAAAGAAAAGTTGGGCTTCACTGAATATTACGCAGTTAGGCCTAACTTAGTCTTACACAAATAAGCATAGCTTAGTGTTTACACACATAAACGTAACTAATGATAAAGATAAAGACAAATGGTTCATCGGATCTGCCAGTATGAGCACTAGGTCCCTGGAGCTGGTGGTATCGTCGGAACGAACCAGAATGCTATGTTTGTCCGTCTGGCATTCTCCTTCAAATCATACGACCCCACTGATGAGCCAATTGTAGGCCCCCTCCCCCGACGTGGATTCGGCTCCAGGTCGGATCTGGAGTGTCAACATGATAGGCGCGTGAGTGTGCAGCAAACACACCGTCTGCTATCAACACTGGAAGTGCTGGCACCTCAGCAACAACACCAGCATGTTCTTCCTAGACTCCGGTAGCAGCCTCAGCAGGTATTTTGTCAGCTTCACCAGCAGCAGCCTCAGCAGGTATTTTGTCAGCTTCACCAGCAGCATTAGCAAGTATTTCGTCAGCTTCACCAGCAGTAGCATCACTAAGTATTTGGTCAGCTTCACCAGGAGCAGCAGCAGCTAGTTCTTCGTCAGCTCCACCACAACCAACACCACCACCACCAGCAGCAGCATCAGGGGCCAGGGCTGCCTGAGAAATTACAGGTTCAACAGCTCTAGGGGCTCCGACAGAGAAAGGGTAGTTGATCCCAAGAAACACAGATTGTTGACTCTGCTCCATACTTGCTCTACTAGATCTTTGGATGGGCATGCGGACCTCGAGAAAACGTGACACCGCAGCGATGGGTATGAAGAAAGTTGTGTCCCCATATGTTCTATTGTATCACCAACGATGTTTAGTGCTCCCCTGATATGAACCCACATGAGTTCATCATCCTGCTCCATGTCGCCTCCGAGAGGTGCCAGGAACCAACGTCGTGTCCCGAGTTCAGCATCTTCTACTGCATCTTCGATGACCGGAGCTGGAATGATGCGTGGGGCTGCGTGGGTACCTGCGTGTTACTTACAGTCAGTAAGCAGAATTTTGAATGGGATTTTATATGCTATATGACACCATGACTCACCCCAAATGGACGGCTCCCAAACACGCACGTCGCCGCTAGGTTCAGTGACCGCATAAATGTGTTATGGTTTGTACGAAGAGTAGTCGTAGGTGAAGAAAGCGTCGACATACTTCTCCGGCCGCAGGAAGTCGTCACGCAAGACTGTCCATGCATTGTCTTCTGGGCATTTAATGAATGTGATTGCCTTGTCGAACACCGCTAAGAGGTCGTACTCCCAGTTCTTCCACGCCCCTCCTGCGGTCTATGTGGGAGATGTACCTTCACGAGGTCAAGTTCTGCCATGTTGAACCTGTAAGCGAATTCAGAAATGGGCGACAGCCACCCGTCATTGAATGCAGTAATGTCGACACCCTCCAAACATGGCAATGCAAGTCTCACCGATCTGTAGCCATTTTTGAGAGTCCAAGTACTGCCATCCTATGATAAAAGGACCAGCCACTCACCGTTCCCACCCACCCAGTTCTGGTCATCTTCCATTTCTATCTCTTCTTCTTCCTTGGTATTCACCACTACTGATTCAGACCACTTATCCAGCAGCATCAGTTTTGCATGAATATTCTACAGAGTTTGTTGTTAGTTGGTACAATCACCTAGCATAGATTCCATTGCAAATAAAATTTGACAACTGGACCTTCAGACTAAAGTACACAAAATATCGCCTAAATACGAGTGTCTCCTCAGATATCGCCTAAATTGTGCCTGTGTCACTATGAAGATACTCAATATATGGAGTAGTAGCAGAGCCCCTAGAACAAACTCCTGACGATGATCATAAATAGCTCGGGGCATAACAGCCTTAAATCATCTAATCTATTTGTTTTTATTTTCGGAAACAGAATATCACCTAGCAGGCATTCCATTGCAAAATTGAAATTGACAACTCGTCTATCACCTAAAGTAAGACAGTGTCACTACGAAAATACCAGAATATCAGATACGAGCAGAGCTTCCGCTGTACAGAATTGTCTTAAATGATTGGATTTGTTCAAACCGCGTGTGCACACAACACGTTCGACGAAAGGAACATAGGATTCTGATGAGAGTTCAGCACATATGAATCAATGATATGACTGAACGAATAAGCTAAATACTGGAACTTATGTGGCCATTGCGGTCGTTTAGCCATTTGCTGTTATCGGGGTAAAGAAGGCCTGGCGTGCCGAACGGTTGTTTGTCCCTGTTCCGCATCGTGAAGCGGTAGCCAGGGATGCAGCGAGCGAGGCGGCCGGCTGAGATGATGTCCAACCCCGAGGTGACCCTGTGCACATTCACAGCGCTGAGGTTTGGCCATCCCCAATCCTCGCGATAGCGGTCGCCCTAGCCATCCGCGTCGTCATCGCATGCCTTTCGCTACAGCCTGCTGCTACCCCAAGCTCTACCCATAGCGGCAAATGGAGTTTGGAATCCGGTAGATTAATGGAGGTGTTGTGATAAGGAGGCGGATGGATTCGAGAGGGGATGGAATCAGGGATGGGGGCAGTTGTTCGAGTGGGGACTGAATCTGCAAGGAACCGCCACCGCCACCGATTCTTGTCTGCGTGGAAGACAAGAAGGGGGCGTAATTATTGAGGGCGGGCACCGGAACCGTCTAGAGGAAGTGAAAAAAATAAATCATAAGAGAGAAATGTGCGGCCCGCCTGTCAGTGAGTGAAGGTCGGCACGTGCAAACGTGCCTACGTTTGACTTGGATCATGCATTGTTGACCTCGATTCCACCGCATGCAAGTGGCGCAGGACAAATTTTAGGAAGCACTAGCGTCGACGTGTAAAACCGCCGTTTTTCTCCACCTTCACCCTACTACGAACGATCGTGCACCATTCCAGATATTGGTAAGGGCGGTTCCAATCTTTCACTTCTCTGTCTCATTTCCTCCTCCACGGCCTCATCGTCTTTCTCCTCCACGGCCTCATCCATTTCCTCCACCACCGTGATACGTCCATAACGTATCTATAATTTTTGATGGTTTTATGCTAATAATATGCTTTCGATACTCCTTTTTATATAAAGTTTATGATTTATTTGGACTAACCTACTAATAGTTGCAAAAGTGCACAATGTTCTTGTTTTACACTTTGATGTGTAGGAATTACCAAGAATAAAAGTGGAAACCTTGTTGGAGTCAAATTGGGATTTTGCAGATATCTGTCTCAGAACTCTTTTTGAAGATGGTCACGTTTCGGGTCAAAGACGGCGTCAAACGGAAAACTCTTCAACAACAAAGTTGTTGTAAATTTCGCGACAAACATCCTGAACATATAATTTAGCTGATTTCGAGTCCGGACGGGCCTTTTAGGCCCGATTTACTGCAGCCCAAGATGGGGTGAAGGGAATCCGAGAAGCTATATAAAGGGAGGAAATCTAATTCGCCCAATACACCTCTACCCACGAATTTGCAGTCACCAAAGCCACGTTTTTGCCTCCCCCATAGATCCCACCTCCATGGGGAAGGGCTCCCAAGAAGCCATGAAGGAAGGATGCTAAGGGACGGTGCTCCCCTGTGATACCGGCGGCGGGGAAGGAGTCCTCTGTGCCGCCGCCGCTGCCTCTTCACCATCTTCACCGCCATCTCCATCGATCTCTACCACCATCTTCATCACCATTGTTGATTCCCATGATGAGGAGGGAGTAGTTCTCTCTCGAGGCTAAGGGTTCTACCGGTAGCTATGTGTTCATCTCTCTCTCTCTCTCTATGCATGATCTTATTGAGATCATGAGCTTGTAATCTATAGATCTACCTTGCTACTCAAGTGCTTTAATAGATCTCTGCTCTCCCCATGTGTGTGAAAGTGACAGCGTGCACACCATGGTGGCACTTAGGCTAGAGATTACAAATACTTGTTATGAGTTATATTTGGAGTTGGATGTCTTTATGAAATTGTGGTGTTTGTTTGACTCATCTAGTACTCAAGGTGACAGTGTGGGGTTTTCTAGATGGGAAAGATGAACTTTGAGGAGTGTTGTTATAGCCCTACCATGGATTAGAGTGTCCAACCGGAGAGTAGTTAAGAGTAGTATCATAAAGAGAAGATATTTATATGAGAGTGTTCACTAGTGAAAGTTTGATCCCTAGGCCTTGTTTCTTAGCATTGAAACACCGTTAGCATTTAGATCTGTTACATGTTTGCTTGCTTCCGTTTTTATTTCAGTTTGCCTTTAGTCTCTTACACGCCATCAAGTTATCTTCTATCACGATTACCACTTATAATTATCCATACCACTTGTATTTCACTATCTCTACAAGAGACTTCTTGTATCTTGATTGTAGGGTTGCTTGAGAGGGAATACCTTTGACCACTTCCTCCCTGAGTTCGATAAACCTTGGGTGATCCACTTAAGGGAAAACTTGCTGTTGTTCTACAAACCTCTGCACTTGGAGGCCCAACAACTGTCTACAAGAATAGAAGTGCGTAGACATCACACCGCATCACCCTCTTCCTCCGTATCCTTTCCCTCTTGCCTGTAGTCATGGACGCTCCGGACGTCCGAAACAATGGCAGGCAAGAAACCGCGCACTTCGACTTCGAAGTACATGGCGGGAATAAGATCGATGTCATCTATACCATCGACCCTCGGACGGTGAGGAACACTCTGAATAATTGCACGAGTTGGCTGCAGTTTGAAGAAAATAGGTTCGTAAGTCTCGACCTCGAGTACAGCCGCGATCGCCATAGAATCACCGTGGTGCAACTCTCCATGAAAGGGCACGTCCTCGTATACCAGCCTTTTTGCGAGAAGGGTGCTGACGGGATCTGGTAGACTTTGTTGTCTTTTTTTCCTAAACCGTCTGTTTGCAAAAGTTATTGCTATATTATTTGTCTGAATTCATTTTCATGCAGGTGGGGTGAAAGCATTAGGGATCTGTTTCATGACTTTGTCATGAACCAGCACATAACATTTACTAGTGTTGACATCACGAATTACACTAAACTGCTTAAAAGCCCGACTATCAACATTAGAATCCCAAAGGAGTGCAGAGTGGACATCCAGGAAATTTACTGGATCCCAGGGACAAAGGACGGCAAGACCGAGATGGCCGCTCTTGCCTCCGAACTCATCGACCCGTGGTACGCTGACATGAAGGACAGATTGCCGAGATGTTCGTGGACGCGTTTAGGGCACGATTACTGGGAGGATAAGCCACTTTCTGAACCTAATCTGAAGTACGTTGCAATTGACGGATATGTTATCCACAAGCTGTACCGCCAGATTGTAAAATCTCGTTCCAAACATCGCATCATTGAACCACCACCAAGGCAGGTTGTTTGCCCCAGATGCCGGAGTGTAGATGAATCTACAAGCCGAGGCAGGCGATTGAAGGCATCCTGGGATCGGTTGCCTTCTCCAACACGCTGGGATGTAGACTATTAGTGCATGATTGTTGTGTTTATGAAAACATGTTATTTCAGAAGTACACTATGTGAGCAATTACGAACTGATGTGTATTACCTTTGTCAAACTATAATCTCGGTTTGGTTATGACTATATCCTTCGCTATAATCTGGGTTTGGTTATGACTTATGACTGTATCACACCTTATGCATGTCAGTACTGGATTCTACCGCATGCAAATGGCACAGACAGAATTTGTAAGAATAAATGTTGAGCATACAAAAGGGGGAATGTAATTCATACAGGTTAAGTAGCTAATAGCATAGGGATCATACGAGCTTGGTTCTTACACACAAAATACTTAGAAAATACATGCGAGATAAAATACAGGCGAGATAAATCTAGGAACGAAATGCAAAACTAGTAGTGGTAAACAGCACACTCACTCACCCGCCAGATCCTATTGAGCATCTCGTAGCAGACATACGCGTCCCTGACTGCGTACTTGATCGCATCGTACTCTAGGTGCCTACACTCCCATCGCCCGTGCAGGTGCTTCGGGAACTCGACTTTCATGCTGGTGTACTCGCGCTTGATGATGTCGGAAACGAGTCTAGCCATGCTGGCTTTCCCCGTACCGCCATCCGGGTACCTCCACAAACGTTGGAGATCGACGTGATTGACGACATGAACGAGGAGATCCCGTTCTAGCTTCGGAGTGTCATTCTTGATGTCGACGCTGGCGAAGTAGACCTCCCTCATATGTAGGAACTCGCGAAGCTCCGGGCATACAGATTTGGCCCTACATACATGATATAGGAGGCAGTGGTTGCGCATGGACAGCTGCAAAAGCGCCGTCCTCTTCCTATCTCCGGTATACTCGAGGTCAAGGTCGACGATCTTGTACCTATCCATCGGCTCCTGTAGCCACCGCTCGTACATTGCGATGACCTTGGCGACCTCCGCTGACGCATTTGTGTGGACGACCGTCAGCTTGGTGGTGCCATGGGCGGTGATGGTGTACTCGTCGGTGTAGTCGCTCCCGTCGCCGAACACGCCATAATCTGCGTCCATGGCAGCAGCTAATGCGGCGGCGGTGGCCTAGGGTCAGTAGCGGTGGCTGGGACTGGGCGTGGCGGTGGAGTGATCTGTTGCGGTGGTATGGCCAGGTGGAGGCGGTGCCTGCGGCAGCGTCGATGGTTCTTGTGGTGGCGGTGGCAGCGGCGGAGGAAGGAATGAGTTGGGGATTTTTGCACAGTGATGTGCTCAGGAGACGGAAGGCAATGCTTAAATTCCGTTTACCAATATTCCGGTCATACCCATGCGGAAGCAAGTTTGACCGGGCGAGCACCATTGGTTTCCAATCCTAGTGATTAAATTCGGCGTCCGTCCCCGTAGGCGATAGGACGGGTGTGCGATGTGGCTTTGGTGTGGCAGAGATTGGTCACGTAGACCACCGTCCCATTGCCAATCCACAGCGGGTGCGTGGTGCTGACACGACGTAACGTGACAGGACAGAAGGAAGTGTACAGTTATTATTAATTCCTAACAAGTTTAAGAAGTGTAAGCATAGACATGGACCTACCATCCCTGCACCCCGGGGCAGCCGATCAGGCCTGCCGATTGTGCAAAGCTTGTCCAGAATTTGCCAAAATGAAACTCGTTTGCCCATGCTTCTATAAGTTTCTTTGTAGGCCACTTGTGTAAGCATGCACGATCAAGCAACTTTGCAACACACGTGTCGGTGGAAAAGCATTAGGTTTCAACGCACCACATAGTTTAGGGATTTAGAATATCTACAATGTGGAGCTCTAGCCAAATTGCATGGTAAAGCCAAATTCAGCTTTTTGTCAGATTTAGCTATAGCAACATTGTGTCTCGTTTGTCCTCACTTTTGCCCTCCCGATATTCCGAAGCCCTCACATGCGCTCGGAGGGGGGTGCCGTCTGGTCAAAGGCTTGGTCGTTACGTGCTACATGACGCCTAAAGTGGATTTTTTTTTTGTTATTTGGCATTTTTAAGAGCGCCTTTTCCCCTCTCTCTCTAACAGTTGTGTTTTTTGCCCAAAAAGGTAGGGAATCTAGAGCAGCTTCTCTCTTCATTCATTGTTCCTTTTGCGATCGTTTTTCCCCAATCTGGTAGCAAATCTAGAGCAGCAAAACAAACCAAGACCATAAATAAATTCAGTAAATAGAGCAGATGTATATAAAGCAGCTAATATAGGTTATATAGTAAGGTACTTAACGAGGTTCGATAATTAGGCTTCTCAGCAGCAACAGCTAACAGGTTCAACACAGACAAGACAAAAGAAGCTGCTTTACAGCAGCAGCAGCAGCTGATCAGTGGCCCCTCGTGGCCTCTGCCAGGAGGGCATCCGCCTCCTCCCTCTAGCGCCTCCTCGACTTGTTGCTGCCTAGCCCCTTGACCTTGGGCACCTTGGGTCTGATTGGGGACATGCGACCCTCCTCAATAGCCACCTTCTGGAGGTTGTGGAGGTGAAGACCGAGCGCCTGGTGCTTGGCCATGAAGCCGTGGACGTTCACGGACTTGCCGCAGGTCCTCACGTCCTCGGCCAACTTCACGAGGGAGTTGAAGTCCGTGGCGCGGAGCCTCCTGGTGGGGCAGAAGGGGCACACGTACACATCGTCGGCGAAGAAGTTGTTGTACTGACCGGATTTTAGCCTCCTCAGCACATGACGAGTCTTGGTGTCCTTGGACATCGTCGTCGCTGCGGAGGTCGCTGCTATCCTCCTGTTGGAAAAAAACAGTAGAGTGAAATAAGGACATGATTGAGATACTTTGATTATCGAGATTGATTTTTTGCATAAATTAACCAAATGAGATCTCCCGATTATTCCCCAAATCTCAAACCAAATCGAATACTGATCCCAACTACGAACAGGGGGATTCATCGAAAATCGAGATCTAACACAAGAGGATTAGCTACTTTAAAAAATACGAACAGCCAAGCCCTAATAACATACGATATAGAATCCAATGATGGGAACGGGGGAAGAACAAGGGAAGGGGAGAAAACCCAGGTTACCTTAGACCATGGATCGGTGATGCTAGTGTTGTAGGGGTTCTCCGGCCTTATGTAGACAACCTCCTCGTAGGAGTCCCAGTCGAGCGGGATCTGTCCGAGACTGGCGGGGGCCTCCTCGCCGGCGGCTACGGCGGATGTGGGGATGGGGACAGGGGGCTCCTCGCCGGTGGCCTTGGAGGCGTCGATGGCCACCACGCCGTTCTTCTCCATCACCGGCGTGGTTGGAGTTTTGTTGGGCGTTTGCAGAAGGTGATGGGACAGTGGAGACGGTTGAGTGAGCGAGTGCGTGATGAGTGGGAGTGGGGAGGCCGCTATTAAAGGAGAAGGGACGCGACGTTTTGTTGCACTACCATGCAGCGCGTACGCTAATGCACCGTGCATGACCACACGTGTCCGCTACCGCCCTGTGCACCGCACACACGTACCGTGAGTCGCGTTTTTTCCCTCGTGTCTAACCCTGGCGATTCAGTTGTACTCAGTTTTTCCCTCGAGCGTAACACTAGCGGTTTGGTTCGATTTTTAAATCATTTTCTATTTTCTATTTGAATCCCTTTGTCACGCTTGCCCTTGGTTTTTAAGTTCTACTCAGTCTTGCCCTTGGTTTTTAAGTTCTACTCAGTTTTGCCCTTGGTTGCTACTCGGTTTTTCCCCTCTCTTTGTATCCATCTCTCGCACCTATGCTCATCTTCGCTGCTACGCTCTGATTGGTCGAGACAGTTGTCACACGGATCGTGCCTACCAACCGTTGATCCTCTGTGATCTAGCGGACAGGATAACCCTTATATCTGTCGGGGGCACCCCTCTATCTATGCAAAATAACGAGTATGCAACCGGAACTTTAACTCCATAAACAGATGAACTTGAATATATTTTGAAGGGTACGAAAATAGAAATCCCCATAGTTTAAGGGTCTAGATACGGTAAGAGAACTAAATATTATTAGTGGCCGGGCCAACACAGTGACGGGGTAGGTCGGCTAGAAGTTGCTGATTCCTAAGTAAGGGGACACTAGGCCGGTCCTGACATACTCCCTCAGGAATTTGCCATCAGCAACGTGCTTAGCCTTGGTCGCCGACTAGTGTTTACTAGTCGGGCTTTTACCGATGCCAACCGCATGCGGAATCAAGTTGGCAATCCTCGGGTTGACTCCTTTCTTATAGAAAGGGCACTTGAGCTCCCCAAGTCGAGTGCGGAAAGGGATTATCCCGCTCTTGAGCTTCTTCATGACATGGTGGCTCTTGTTGTCCCTAGTCTCCTTGTCAGAGTCCATCTCACTTGAATGCACCTGTAATGTATGGAATACAAACCGAAATGAGCAAAATAATAAATATATATTCCTTCCGCCATTCCAAGTTACTTTCGATGCAATAACATGTCTATACAGGTTCAGCAGTTCATTATGGCCGTCTCCCCAGCTCGCTCCTAAATTAATGTGGTTTGTGTTCTTGGTAACTTATTAATAAATAAATAATATGGATTCATTCAAAACAGACTAGATCTCTCCATGTACCGGTTCGTACGTTGCATCTAATCATTAGGACTAGATTTTTTCATGACGCCAGGATAGATTAAGCTTGAGCAGAAAACATGAAACATGTAGAAATATATGTACCTCCGGGTACACGAGCGGAGCGTGTTCGTCGAACTCCACGCCCTCATCGGCGCCTCCGAAGTCGTCAGCACCGGTGAGCACATGGTCCCCCAAGGGGTTGAACTGCATGTCCTCACCTTGTGCTACTGATGCTCCTCTAGATCTGCCGCGTGAAGCACCACCCCGGCGGCGATGCCCGGACACTCACCCCCACACACTGGTTTCATGGAGAAGGTTCGTGCAAGTACATTCAAGGTTGTGGGGTTTTACTGGGTAGGGAAGAGAGAGTAGTGGATGAGTGCGAATGGAGGACCCGATAGGCTGGGTTTTTAATGTGGGGACGTTTAGGCCTCCTCGAGGGCCCCGGTAGGCAGCTCTTCCGGCTGCGGCTGCCGCGTGGAAGGTTCATGTGGTGGGGGCCTGTCGGAACTGAGAGTGCAGGCACACTGCATAGTAAAAATGGTATAGCCCGTGGGCCGTGGATGACCAGTTGTCGTGCAGTAGACTTGTAGCCTTTGCAGACTACATTAAACATGACATGACCACTCGACGACTTTTTCCATGGACGGCATCGTGTTCCTTCTTGTAGAAGTCTCGTTGAGGGAGACGTCTGTGTTGTCTCGCGATGTCCTGTGAAGGGCACGATGTGTGCAACGAGCCTCGTTGGATCACACAGGATCAACGGTTGGTGCGCACGATCCGCGTGACAACTGTAACAACCAATCAGGGCGTAGCACACAGAGTGGGCACAGGTTTGGGCTTCTATGAAAGAGAGAGGGGGCAAAACTGGGTAGCATCAAAAAACCAAGGGCAAAGCTGAGTAGTATAAAAATGGAAAGCGGGTGTCTTTTACAATGAAATGCATCATGGCATACATCAAATTATGCCAAGATAGATCCACTAGAGTTCATTACATGTGTGTTCTTTCCACAAACCACATATGTATCCACTAGAGTCATTGCATGTGTGTTCCTGTCATGAACCACATTCGGATCAACCAGTGTCATTGCATGTGTGTTCTTTCCACAAACCACATATGGATCAACCAATGGCATTGCATGTGTGTTCTTTTCACAAACCACACATGGATTAACCAGTGTTCACTGCATGTGTGTTCTTTCCACAAACCACTTATGGATCAACCAGTGGTCATTACATGTGTGTTCTTTTCCACAAACCACTTATGGATCAACCAGTGGTCATTGCATGTGTGTTCTTATACTAAAACCAGCATTAGAGTCATTCCATGTGTGTTCTATCCACAAACCACACATGGATCAACAAGTGGTCATTACTTCCATAAACCACATATGGATCCATATGTGTTATTATACTAACACCAGCATTAGAGTCATTGCATGTGTGTTCTTTCCACAAACAACACATGGATCAACCAATGTCATTGCATGTGTGTTCTTTCCACAAACCACATATGGATCAACCAGTGTTTACTGCATGTGTGTTCTTTCCATAAACCACTTATGGATCCACCGGTGTTCATTGCATGTGTGTTCTTTTCCACAAACAACATATGGATCCACTAGTGTTCATTGCATGTGTGTTCTTTTCCACAAACCACATATGGATCAACCAGTGGTCATTGCATGTGAGTTCTTTTCACAAACCACATATGGACCCACTAGAGTCATTGCATGTGTGTTCTTATACTAAAACAAGCACTAGAGTCATTGCATGTGTGTTCCTTCCACAAACCACACATGGATCAACCAGTGTAATTGCATGTGTGTTCTTTCCAGAAACCACATATGGATCAACCAGTGGTCATTGCATGTGTGTTCTTTTCACAAACGACATATGGACCCACTAGAGTCATTGCATGTGTGTTCTTTCCACAAACCACACATGGATCCACCAATGGCATTGCATGTGTGTTCCTGACATGAACCACATATTTACCCACTAGAGTCATTGCATGTGTGTTCTTTCTACAAACCACACATGGATCAACCAGTGTCATTGCATGTGTGTTCTTTCCACAAACCACATATGGATCAACCAGTGGTCATCGCATGTGTGTTCTTTTCACAAACGACATATGGACCCACCAGAGTCATTGCACGTGTGTTCTTTCCACAAACCACACATGGATCCACCAATGGCATTGCATGTGTGTTCCTGACATGAACCACATATTTACCCACTAGAGTCATTGCATGTGTGTTCTTTCCACAAACCACACATGGATCAAACAGTGTCATTGCATGTGTGTTCTTTTCACAAACCACATATGGATCAACCAATGTTTACTACATTTGTGTTCTTTCCACAAACCACTTAAGGATCCACCAGTGTTCACTGCATGTGTGTTCTTTTCCACAAACCACTTATGGGTCCACTAGTGTTCATTGCATGTGTGTTCTTTTCCACAAACCACATATGGATCAACCAGTGGTCATTGCATGTGTGTTCTTTTCACAAACCACATATGGACCCACTAGAGTCATTGCATGTGTGTTCTTATACTAAAACCAGCACTAGATTCATTGAATGTGTGTTATTTTCACAAACCACATATGGATCCACCAGTGTCATTGCATGTATGGTCTTTCCACAAACCACGCATGGATTAACCAATGGCATTGCATGTGTGTTCTTTCCACAAACCACATATCATTCCACCAGTGTTCATTGCATGTTTGTTCTTTTCCACAAACCACATATGGACCCACTAGAGTCATTGCTTATGTGTTCTTATACTAAAACCAGCACTAGAGTCATTGCGTGTGTGTTCTTTTCACAAACCACATATGGATCCACCAGTGTTCATTGCATGTGTGTTCTTTTCCACAAACCACATATGGATCCACTAGTGTTCATTGCATGTGTGTTATTTCCACAAACCACATATGGATCGACTAGAGTCATTACATGTGTGTTCTTATACTAAAACTAGCACTAGAGTCGTTGCATGTGTGTTCCTTTCACAAACCACATATGGATTCACCAGTGTTCACTGCATGTGTGTTCTTTCCACAAACCACTTATGGATCCACCAGTGTTCATTGCATGTGTGTTCTTTTCCATAAACCACACATGGATCAACCAGTGTCATTGCATGTGTGTTCTTTCCACAAACCACACATGGATCAACCAGTGGTCATTGCATGTGTGTTCTTTTCCACAAACACAATATGGATCTATTAGAGTCATTGCATGTGTGTTCTTTCCACAAACAACACATGGATCAACCAATGGCATTGCATGTGTGTTCTTTCCACAAACTACATATGGATCAACAAGTGGTCATTGCATGTGTGTTCTTTTCACAAACCAAATATGGACGCACTAGAGTCATTGCATGTGTGTTCTTTCCATAATCCACACATGGATCCACCAATGGCATTGCATGTGTGTTCCTGACATGAACCACATATGGACCAACTAGAGTCATTGCATGTGTGTTCTTTCCACAAACCACACATGGATCAACGAGTGTCATTGCAGGTGTGTTCTTTCCACAAACCACATATGGAGCAACCAATGTTTACTGCATGTGTGTTCTTTCCACAAACCACTTAAGGATCCACCAGTGTTCACTGCATGTGTGTTCTTTTCCACAAACCACATATGGATCCACCAGTGTTCGTTGCATGTGTGTTCTTTTCCACAAACCACATATGGATCAACCAATGGTCATTGCATGTGTGTTCTTTTCACGAACCACATATGGACCCACTAGAGTCATTGCATTTGTGTTCTTATACTAAAACCAGGACTAGAGTTATTGCATGTGTGTTCTTTTCACAAACCACATATGGATCCACCAGTGTCATTCCATGTGTGTTGTTTCCACAAACCACACATGGATTAACCAATGGCATTGCATGTGTGTTCTTTCCACAAACCACATATGGATCCACCAGTGTTCATTGCATGTGTGTTCTTTTCCACAAACCACATATGGCCCCCTAGAGTCATTGCTTGCGTGTTCTTATACCAAAACCAGCACTAGTCATTGCATGTGTGTTCTTTTCACAAACCACATATGGATCCACCAGTGTTCACTGCATGTGTGTTATTTCCACAAACCACTTATGGATCCACCAGTGTTCATTGTATGTGTGTTCTTTTCCACAAACCACATATGGATCAACCAGTGGTCATTGCATGTGTGTTCTTTTCACAAACCACATATGGATCCACTAGAGTCATTGCATGTGTGTTCTTATACTAAAACAAGCACTAGAGTCATTGCATGTGTGTTCTTTCCACAAACCACACACGGATCAACCAGTGTCATTGCATGTGTGTTCTTTCCACAAACCACACATGCATCAACTAGTGGTCATTGCATGTGTGTTCTTTCCACACACCACACATGGATCCACCAATGGCATTGCATGTCTGTACTAGACATGAACCACATATGGATCCACCTGTGTTCATTGCATGTGTGTTCTTTTCCACAAACAACATATGGATCAACCAGTGGTCATTGCATGTGAGTTCTTTTGACAAACCACATATGGACCCACTACAGTCATTGCATGTGTGTTCTTATACTAAAACTAGCACTAGATTCATTGCATGTGTGTTCTTTCCACAAACCACACATGGATCAACCAGTGTCATTGCATGTGTGTTCTTTCCACAAACCACATATGGATCAACCAGTGGTCATTGCATGTGTGTTCTTTTCACAAACGACATATGGACCCACTAGAGTCATTGCATGTGTGTTCTTTCCACAAACCACACATGGATCCACCAATGGCATTGCATATGTGTTCCTGACATGAACCACATATTTACCCACTAGAGACATTGCATGTGTGTTCTTTCCACAAACCACACATGGATCAAACAGTGTCATTGCATGTGTGTTCTTTCCACAAACCACATATGGATCAACCAGTGGTCATTACATGTGTGTTCTTTTCACAAACGACATATGGACCCACTAGAGTCATTGCATGTGTGTTCTTTCCACAAACCACACATGGATCCACCAATGGCATTGCATGTGTGTTCCTGACATGAACCACATATTTACCCACTAGAGTCATTGCATGTGTGTTCTTTTCACAAACCACACATGGATGAACCAGTGTCATTGCATGTGTGTTCTTTCCACAAACCACATATGGATCAACTAATGTTTACTGCATGTGTGTTCTTTCCACAAACCACTTAAGGATCCACCAGTGGTCACTGCATGTGTGTTCTTTTCCACAAACCACTTATGTGTCCACCAGTGTTCATTGCATGTGTGTTCTTTTCCACAAACCACATATGGATGAACCAATGGTCATTGCATGTGTGTTCTTTTCACAAACCACATATGGACCCACTAGAGTCATTGCATGTGTGTTCTTATACTAAAACCAGCACTAGATTCATTGCATGTGTTTTATTTTCACAAACCACATATGGATCCACCAGTGTCATTGCATGTATGTTCTTTCCACAAACCACGCATGGATTAACGAATGGCATTGCATGTGTGTTCTTTCCACAAACCACATATGGATCCACGAGTGTTCATTGCATGTTTGTTCTTTTCCACAAACCACATATGGACCCACTAGAGTCATTGCTTGTGTGTTCTTATACTAAAACTAGCTCTAGAGTCATTGCATGTGTGTTCTTTTCACAAACGACATATGGATCCACCAGTTTTCACTGCATGTGTGTTCTTTCCACAAACCACTTATGGATCCACCCGTGTTCATTGCATGTGTGTTCTTTTCCACAAACCACATACGGATCCACTAGTGTTCATTGCATGTGTGTGATTTTCACAAACCACATATGGACCCACTAGAGTCATTGCTTGTGTGTTCTTATACTAAAACCAGCACTAGAGTCATTGCATGTGTGTTCTATTCACAAACCACATATGGATCCACCAGTGTTCACTGCATGTGTGTTCTTTCCACAAACCACTTATGGATCCACCAGTGTTCATTGCATGTGTGTTCTTTCCACAAACCACATATGGATCAACCAGTGGTCATTGCATGTGTGTTCTTTTTACAAACCACATATGGATCCACTAGAGTTATTGCATGTGTGTTCTTATACTAAAACTAGCACTAGACTCGTTGCATGTGTGTTCCTTTCACAAACCACATATGGATTCACCAGTGTTCACTGCATGTGTGTTCTTTCCACAAACCACTTATGGATCCACCAGTGTTCATTGCATGTGTGTTCTTTTCCATAAACCACACATGGATCAACCAGTGTCATTGCATGTGTGTTCTTTCCACAAACCACACATGGATCAACCAGTGGTCATTGCATGTGTGTTCTTTTCCACAAACACAATATGGATCTATTAGAGTCTTTGCATGTGTGTTCTTTCCACAAACAACACATGGATCAACCAATGGCATTGCATGTGTGTTCTTTCCACAAACTACATATGGATCAACAAGTGGTCATTGCATGTGTGTTCTTTTCACAAACCAAATATGGACGCACTAGAGTCATTGCATGTGTGTTCTTTCCACAATCCACACATGGATCCACCAATGGCATTGCATGTGTGTTCCTGACATGAACCACATATGGACCAACTAGAGTCATTGCATGTGTGTTCTTTCCACAAACCACACATGGATCAACGAGTGTCATTGCAGGTGTGTTCTTTCCACAAACCAGATATGGAGCAACCAATGTTTACTGCATGTGTGTTCTTTCCACAAACCACTTAAGGATCCACCAGTGTTCACTGCATGTGTGTTCTTTTCCACAAACCACATATGGATCCACCAGTGTTCGTTGCATGTGTGTTCTTTTCCACAAACCACATATGGATCAACCAATGGTCATTGCATGTGTGTTCTTTTCACGAACCACATATGGACCCACTAGAGTCATTGCATTTGTGTTCTTATACTAAAACCAGGACTAGAGTTATTGCATGTGTGTTCTTTTCACAAACCACATATGGATCCACCAGTGTCATTCCATGTGTGTTGTTTCCACAAACCACACATGGATTAACCAATGGCATTGCATGTGTGTTCTTTCCACAAACCACATATGGATCCACCAGTGTTCATTGCATGTGTGTTCTTTTCCACAAACCACATATGGCCCCCTAGAGTCATTGCTTGCGTGTTCTTATACCAAAACCAGCACTAGTCATTGCATGTGTGTTCTTTTCACAAACCACATATGGATCCACCAGTGTTCACTGCATGTGTGTTATTTCCACAAACCACTTATGGATCCACCAGTGTTCATTGTATGTGTGTTCTTTTCCACAAACCACATATGGATCAACCAGTGGTCATTGCATGTGTGTTCTTTTCACAAACCACATATGGATCCACTAGAGTCATTGCATGTGTGTTCTTATACTAAAACAAGCACTAGAGTCATTGCATGTGTGTTCTTTCCACAAACCACACACGGATCAACCAGTGTCATTGCATGTGTGTTCTTTCCACAAACCACACATGCATCAACTAGTGGTCATTGCATGTGTGTTCTTTCCACAAACCACACATGGATCCACCAATGGCATTGCATGTCTGTACTAGACATGAACCACATATGGATCCACCTGTGTTCATTGCATGTGTGTTCTTTTCCACAAACAACATATGGATCAACCAGTGGTCATTGCATGTGAGTTCTTTTGACAAACCACATATGGACCCACTACAGTCATTGCATGTGTGTTCTTATACTAAAACTAGCACTAGATTCATTGCATGTGTGTTCTTTCCACAAACCACACATGGATCAACCAGTGTCATTGCATGTGTGTTCTTTCCACAAACCACATATGGATCAACCAGTGGTCATTGCATGTGTGTTCTTTTCACAAACGACATATGGACCCACTAGAGTCATTGCATGTGTGTTCTTTCCACAAACCACACATGGATCCACCAATGGCATTGCATATGTGTTCCTGACATGAACCACATATTTACCCACTAGAGACATTGCATGTGTGTTCTTTCCACAAACCACACATGGATCAAACAGTGTCATTGCATGTGTGTTCTTTCCACAAACCACATATGGATCAACCAGTGGTCATTGCATGTGTGTTCTTTTCACAAACGACATATGGACCCACTAGAGTCATTGCATGTGTGTTCTTTCCACAAACCACACATGGATCCACCAATGGCATTGCATGTGTGTTCCTGACATGAACCACATATTTACCCACTAGAGTCATTGCATGTGTGTTCTTTCCACAAACCACACATGGATGAACCAGTGTCATTGCATGTGTGTTCTTTCCACAAACCACATATGGATCAACTAATGTTTACTGCATGTGTGTTCTTTCCACAAACCACTTAAGGATCCACCAGTCGTCACTGCATGTGTGTTCTTTTCCACAAACCACTTATGTGTCCACCAGTGTTCATTGCATGTGTGTTCTTTTCCACAAACCACATATGGATGAACCAATGGTCATTGCATGTGTGTTCTTTTCACAAACCACATATGGACCCACTAGAGTCATTGCATGTGTGTTCTTATACTAAAACCAGCACTAGATTCATTGCATGTGTTTTATTTTCACAAACCACATATGGATCCACCAGTGTCATTGCATGTATGTTCTTTCCACAAACCACGCATGGAATAACGAATGGCATTGCATGTGTGTTCTTTCGACAAACCACATATGGATCCACGAGTGTTCATTGCATGTTTGTTCTTTTCCACAAACCACATATGGACCCACTAGAGTCATTGCTTGTGTGTTCTTATACTAAAACTAGCTCTAGAGTCATTGCATGTGTGTTCTTTTCACAAACGACATATGGATCCACCAGTTTTCACTGCATGTGTGTTCTTTCCACAAACCACTTATGGATCCACCCGTGTTCATTGCATGTGTGTTCTTTTCCACAAACCACATACGGATCCACTAGTGTTCATTGCATGTGTGTGATTTTCACAAACCACATATGGACCCACTAGAGTCATTGCTTGTGTGTTCTTATACTAAAACCAGCACTAGAGTCATTGCATGTGTGTTCTATTCACAAACCACATATGGATCCACCAGTGTTCACTGCATGTGTGTTCTTTCCACAAACCACTTATGGATCCACCAGTGTTCATTGCATGTGTGTTCTTTCCACAAACCACATATGGATCAACCAGTGGTCATTGCATGTGTGTTCTTTTTACAAACCACATATGGATCCACTAGAGTTATTGCATGTGTGTTCTTATACTAAAACTAGCACTAGACTCGTTGCATGTGTGTTCCTTTCACAAACCACATATGGATTCACCAGTGTTCACTGCATGTGTGTTCTTTCCACAAACCACTTATGGATCCACCAGTGTTCATTGCATGTGTGTTCTTTTCCATAAACCACACATGGATCAACCAGTGTCATTGCATGTGTGTTCTTTTCACAAACCACACATGGATCAACCAGTGGTCATTGCATGTGTGTTCTTTTCCACAAACACAATATGGATCCATTAGAGTCATTGCATGTGTGTTCTTTCCACAAACCACACATGGATCAACCAATGGCATTGCATGTGTGTTCTTTCCACAAACTACATATGGATCAACAAGTGGTCATTGCATGTGTGTTCTTTTCACAAACCACATATGGACGCACTAGAGTCATTGCATGTGTGTTCTTTCCACAATCCACACATGGATCAACCAATGGCATTGCATGTGTGCTCCTGACATGAACCACATATGGACCAACTAGAGTCATTGCATGTGTGTTCTTTCCACAAACCACACATGGATCAACGAGTGTCATTGCATGTGTGTTCTTTCCACAAACCACATATGGATCAACCAATGTTTACTGCATGTGTGTTCTTTCCACAAACCACTTAAGGATCGACCAGTGTTCACTACATGTGTGTTCTTTTCCACAAACCACTTATGGATCCACTAGTGTTCGTTGCATGTGTGTTCTTTTCCACAAACCACATATGGATCAACGAAAGGTCATTGCATGTGTGTTCTTTTCACGAACCACATATGGACCCACTAGAGTCATTGCATGTGTGTTCTCATACTAAAACTAGGACTAGAGTTATTGCATGTGTGTTCTTTTCACAAACCACATATGGATCCACCAGTGTCATTGCATGTGTGTTGTTTCCACAAACCACACATGGATTAACCAATGGCATTGCATGTGTGTTCTTTCCACAAACCATATTTGGATCCACCAGTGTTCATTGCATGTGTGTTCTTTTCCACAAACCACATATGGCCCCCTAGAGTCATTGCTTGTGTGTTCTTATACCAAAACCAGCACTAGAGTCATTGCATTTGTGTTCTTTTCACAAACCACATATGGATCCACCAGTGTTCACTGCATGTGTGTTCTTTCCACAAACCACTTATGGATCCACCAGTGTTCATTGTATGTGTGTTCTTTTCCACAAACCACATATGGATCAACCAGTGGTCATTGCATGTGTGTTCTTTTCACAAACCACATATGGATCCACTAGAGTCATTGCATGTGTGTTCTTATACTAAAACAAGCACTAGAATCATTGCATGTGTGTTCTTTCCACAGACCACACACGGATCAACCAGTGTCATTGCATGTGTGTTCTTTCCACAAACCACACATGGATCAACTAGTGGTCATTGCATGTGTGTTCTTTCCACAAACCACACATGGATCCACCAATGGCATTGCATGTCTGTTCCAGACATGAATCACATATGGACCCACTAGACTCATTGCATGTGTGTTCTTTCCACAAACCACACACAGATCAACCAGTGTCATTGCATGTGTGTTCTTTCCACAAACCACACATGGATCGACCAGTGGTCATTGCATGTGTGTTCTTTTTCACAAACCACAGATGGATCCATTAGAGTCATTGCATGTGTGTTCTTTCCACAAACCACACATAGATCAACCAATGGCATTGCATGTGTGTTTTTTCCACAAACCACACATACATCAACCAGTGGTCATTGCATGTGTGTTCTTTTCACAAACCACATATGGATCCATTAGAGTCATTGCATGTGTGATCTTTCCACAAACCACACATGGATTAACCAATGGCATTGCATGTGTGTTCTTTCCACAAACCACATATCGATCAACCAGTGGCATTGCATGTGTTCTTTTCACAAATCACATATGGACCCACTAGAGTCATTGCTTGTGCGTTCTTATACTAAAACCAGCACTAGAGTCATTGCATGTGTGTTCTTCCCACAAACCACATATGGATCCACCAGTGTTCACTGCATGTGTGTTATTTTCACAAACCACTTATGGATTCACCAGTGTTCATTGCATGTGTGTTCTTTTCCACAAACCACATATGGATCCACTAGTGTTAATTGCATGTGTGTTCTTTTCCACAAACCACATATGGATCAACCAGTGGTCATTGCATGTGTGTTCTTTTCACAAACCATATATGGACCCACTAGAGTCATTGCATGTGTGTTCTTATACTAAAACTAGCACTAGAGTCATTGCATGTGTGTTCTTTCCACAAATTACACATGGATCAACCAGTGTCATTGCATGTGTGTTCTTTCCACAAACCACATATGGATCAACCAGTGGTCATTGCATGTGTGTTCTTTTCACAAACCACATATGGACCCACTAGAGTAATTGCATGTGTGTTCTTTCCACAAACAATAGATGGATCCACCAAAGGCATTGCATGTGTGTTCCTGACATGAACAACATATGGACCCACTAGAGTCATTGTATATGTGTTCTTTCCACAAACCACACATGGATCAACTAGTGTCATTGCATGTGTGTTCTTTCCACAAACCACAGATGGATCAACCAATGGCATTGCATGTGTGTTCTTTCCACAAACCACACATGGATCAACCAATGGCATTGCATGTCTGTTCCTGACATGAACCACATATGGACCCACTAGAGTCATTGCATGTGTGTTCTTTCCACAAACCACACATGGATCAACCAGTGTCATTGCATGGGTGTTCTTTCCACAAACCACACATGGATCGACCAGTGGTCATTGCATGTGTGTTCTTTTCGACAAACGACATATGGATCCATTAGAGTCATTGCATGTGTGTTCTTTCCACAAACCACACATGGAACAACCAATGGCATTGCATGTGTGTTCTTTCCACAAACCACATATAGATCAACCAGTGGTCATTGCATGTGTGTTCTTTTCACAAACCACATATGGATCAATTAGAGTCATTGCATGTGTGTTCATTCCACAAACCAAATATGGATTAACCAATGGCATTGCATGTGTGTTCTTTCCACAAACCACATATGGATCAACAAGTGGCATTGCATGTGTGTTCTTTTCACAAATCACATATGGACCCACTAGAGTCATTGTTTGTGTGTTCTTCTACTAAAACCAGCACTAGAGTCATTGCATGTGTGTTCTTGATGAGGATATATACATGGATTATGATGATTCCGACTGCCTGAAGTGGAAGGAAATATTGAGTCAAATCAATAATGACTATCAGGTGAATTTATTCCTAATTGAACCTGATGTTTTATTTAATGAGAACTTTATACGACCTAAGTCTATGCATCTTTGTATGATCAGGTTTATTGATAACACAAGCATTGCGCGAGGAGGAGGAGAGTTGCAGCAAGAAGGACAAGCGCTGATTTCCAATATCAACAAGTGCGCGAGGGAGGAGCGGGAGGCATGCGCACTAGGAGGCAATGAGGAAGTCACGTATGAGCAAGAGAGAGAGAGATGGCGCACCAAGAATTACATGTTTGAGGTGTTCCACGACGTTTGGACTGCGTGCCAATAAGGCCGAACCCATATATGGGTCGGTATGTATCAGTTTGAGTCGAACCGAGTCAGTTTGGGCCAAGTTATGGCTGTTTTTAGGCCCGTTTAGAGGGAAGGACGCCCCAACCCTCATATAAACCTCCGTAGCCGTCACAAGTTAGGTTTTGAGACCATGTTAAAATATTTTGGAGTTGTTTCTTTCATAGAACCTCTGGAATTACCCTGTGTTCGAATCTGCCAACTATAATTGAGTGTGATCTGTTGTTCCATTGGGAATTAGTAGATTGCATACTACCGTTCATGGTCACGGCTGCGTGCGCAAGAGTGTGGTGTTGTGAATATCCTACAAGGTTCGAGATCTGTTGCGCTGGCATCAGGGATCGAGCGGGAGAGATCATAGCTACGCACTAGTTATCTATCATCCACCATCATCATCGCCATCCGCTTACTGAGAAGATCGGGCCACCCCATATCATCTTGGTATCAGATTTCCTCGTTGTCTTGCTAAGCAATCCACAATCCATCCATAGATTAGAGAGTGTTTTTCATCCTATACAGAAAAAGCCTCACAAAAAGAGTTGCCATAGCCTAGATTACATCGTATTCGAGTAATAGTTGTTGGTCGCGTTCCTCTATTAGATTACATCTATATCTGTTCTTCGTAGATTTGTTTTCTAGTTGTTCTAGTTGTTTTCCACCATCTTTTTCCGCTACCATCAAGTCAGATCCGATCCAAGTAAAGAGTCCTAGTTGTGTACTACTTGGCGAGTAGGAAAAAAAATCAGCTCGCTGCCTCACGCCTGACCGCAAACAAGTCCGTGCTCCAGCGTGACAAAAAAAAATTCCGAAAAAAAAATCGAACCGTCGCCTTACCACAGACCAGTCTGTGCTAGTACGAGAAAAAAAAATTCTGCCGTCATCCTGCCGCGGCAGGATTTTAGGCCCTTTTTCTGCCGTGGCAGAGACCAATTCTCAGGTCAAATTTTTTTCTTTTTTTGTTTATTTTTTACTGAGTCACATAGCGTACCTATCCTTGTGAGCCTTAGTAAGCCTTTCTTTGTGTCTAAAACTATCCTACGAGACTAGCGTGCTTAGTGCTCTACAGGCTGCTCAGTTAGCAATCTTGTGCCCGTTTCGTTGAGACATTGCTAGCGTCTCTCCTTGTGCATTGCAACACGAGCATTCCTCCGACATACCTTATTTTTTTGAGCTCATTTTCATAGTTGCAATTGCCCCATTTATCTCCACCATGTGTGTTTCCTTGGGTCTTTGTCATACGATCAGCACTAGGACTTATTTGCGGTGTAGTTAGGATACTATACCTACAGCTCCACCATAAATACCCTGTGTGCCCTGTGATCATTCTCTATACCTTTGATATGCACTTCATCACATCAGTGCATCAGTTTTTGATTTCGTTTGGTAGATCATCTCTATTCACTTTGGAACGGTAAGATCTCCTTTCTTATTAGTTGTGAGTGAGTTGTGAGAGTTTCCACCATACTGATTTTGATTTGTGCACTAATGTACTAATCATGTCTTTTAGTAGTGTTGATGTGATGCAGAAAATGGAGGCAGGTGATGTTACAAATAATGTGGAGACGTATAGTTACAAATTCATCGACAATTGGCGTTGTAGTGGAACTTTTTGGAAGGAAGAACGCGGTATTTTTGATGGTGATGGTCTTTTCCACCATAGTGTGATGATTGGTGAGCGATGTGCTTCCATTACCATTGATAGTAACTCTACTATTAATTTGATCAGCGTTGAAGTTGTACAAAAGTTGCAGCTACCCACATGTGCCCGTGCGATGCCATATCTCTTGCATTCATCATATGGCACATTGCTGATTTCACACACCGCTGATGTTCCTATGACTTTTAAAGAGCATACTGAGATTTTGCGCTGTGATGTATCTCCTATACCACTTGATTCTTGTCACATACTATTGGGAGAACCTTGGAGCAGAAGGTTTGACGCTCAAATATGTCCTGTTGTTGGAAGGATTTCTTTCAAATGGAACATGAAGAGGCGTGTTATGCTCAGGATTTCAGCCAACAAATTTCATGAGTATCATCTTCTTCGCAAGGAGAGGACAAAAGATTTCAGTTTGTTAGCTAAGTACAAGTTCATGATGAATGGTGACAATTCTATTATTTGTCATCTTGAACACGGTGTGCATTACAACCCATGTGAGAATGAGAGCCACATAGCCAAGCTGAGTGAGAGTGTTATCAAAAGTGAGTTGTGTGATTCCACTAAACGTGAGGTTGAGAGCATCCATTCTAAGAGTATGAGAGAAAAAGAAAACATCAGTGTAGTAGATGCTAATACATGTGAGGATATTTCTACTAATGTAATCATCTCTACTCCTGGTATTGTTTCTTGTGCTATGCAGGTTGCTTTTGAAGAAAGGGAGCAATCTATTTTACAACCTACATCGTCGGACTGTGCATTGTCACTTGCGGCGGATGTTTTAGTACCTACTACAACTGAGCAGATTGTTGATGACATTGGTACTGTTTTGGAGCTTCAGCCAACATGTGCGACATTGTGAGTCTATTCCTTTACTGAAGCCTCCTTGTGATTTGCCTTGCACTACTG
>OU342746.1:71709040-71879883 GCA_910589775.1 Avena eriantha | reverse complement strand
GTCCTTTATGCATCTTGTATTGCTTAGATCGCGACGGTAGCATTATTATAGATGATCCCTCTCACTAAATATCAAGTAATAAAGTGTTCACCATTAGTTGGCACCATTGCTAAGACTCGTCGTTTCGAAGCATCTCGTGATGATCGGATGTGATAGATTCTACGTGTGCATACAACAGGTGCAAGCCAGATTTGCACATGCGGAAACTAAGGTTATCTTGACGAGCCTAGCATGTACAGACATGGTCTCGGAACACGGAATACCGAAAGGTAGAGCATGAGTCATATAAATGATATGATGAACATGAAGATTGTTCGCCGATGAAACTACATCTTCTCTCGTGAAGATCGGACTTGTGTAGTGGACTTGGTTCGTGTAATCACTAAGACAATGTGAGGGATGTTGTTTTGAGTGGGAGTTCACCTAGTTAACTTAAGTATTAAATTTTAACTCAATTCATCATAAACTTAGTCTAAACTACTTGCAAATTTGTTGTAGATTATGGCGACCCCCTCCATCAATTTCAATGCGTTCCTAGAGAAAGAAAAGCTTAAGAACAATGGAAGCAATTTTACGGACTAGTTCCGTGGACTAAGATCGTCCTCAGGGCTGGTCAGTTGACCTATGTGCTCGAAGCACCGCTAGGTGACCCACCTACAGATGATGCCACCGATGACGTAAAGAATGTTTACGCCACTCGGAAAAATCATTACTCCACAGTTCAGTGTGCCATCCGTACGGTTTAGAAGCGGAGCTCCAAAAGCGTTTTGAGCACCACGACCCGTTCGAGATCATTAAGGAGCTCAGGCTAATTTTTGAGACTCGCGCGGCCATGGAGAGCTATGAGGCCTCCGAAAAGTTCTTTAACTGTAAGATGGAAGAGGAAGCTCCGTTAGCGAGCACGTGCTCACCATGTCTGGGTACGCAAACAAGCTCCAAGAGTTGGGAATATCATTCCTAATGAGTTGGGGATTCACCGTCTCCTCCAATCACTGCCACCGAGTTATAAGAACTTTGTGATGAACTACAATATGCACTGCATGAACAAGACGTTGCCTGAACTATGTCCATGCTGAAAACTGCTGAAGTGGAGATCAAGAAGGAGCACCAAGTGTGATGGTCAATAAGACCACCAATTTTCAAGAGACAGGGCAAGCCTAAGAACAAGGGCAACTTCAAGAAGGACGGCAAGAAAGCTGCGCACCTGCAAAGAAGCCCAAGGCTGGTCCCAAGCCTGAACTGAGGGCTTCTACTGCAAGGGTGCTGGTCACTGGAAGCGTAACTGCCCCAAGTACCTGGCAGATCTGAGAACAGCAACATCAAGAAGAAAGGTATATTTGATATAATGTTATAGAGTGTATCTACTAGTAATCGTAGTAGTGCCTGGGTATTTGATATGGTTCGGTTTGCTCATATTGTAACTCAAAACAGGAGCTGCGGCATAAACGAAGACTGGCGGAGAGACGAGGTGACGATGCGTTGTGAAATGGCTCCAAGGTTGATGTGATCGCCGTCGGCACGCTCCCTCTACATCTACCTCAGGATTAGTTTTAAATTTGAATAATTGTTATTTGGTGCCTGCGTTTAAGCATGAACATTATATTGGATTTGTTACTGCGAGACGGTTACTCTTTTTCAAGTATAGACTAAGGTTGTTCGATTTATATGAGTATATCTTTTATGGTAATGCACCTGAGATGAATGGTTATCTTATTGAATCTTGATAGTAGTGATACACATGTTCACAAATAGATGCTAAACGACTAAAAATTGAATGATACTTCTACATACATGTGGCACTGTCGTCTTGGTCACATTGGAGTGAAGCGTATGAAGAAACTCCATTCTGATGGACTTCTTGAATCACTTGATTTTGAATCACTTGAAAGATGCTGAAGCATGTCTAATGGGAAAAATGACTAAGACTCCATTCTCTGGTACATGGAGCGAGCTACAGACTTATTGGAAATAATACATACCGATGTGTGCGGTCCAATGAGTGTAGCATCGCGTGGTGGATATCGTTATGTTCTCACTTTCACGGATGACTTAAGTAGATATGTGTTATGTCTACTTTATGAAACATAAGTCCGAAACTTTCGAGAAATTTAAGGAATTTCAAAGTGAAGTGGAAAATCATCGTAACAAGAGATTAAGTTTCTGCGTTCTGACCGCGGAGGTGAATATCTGAGTTACTGAGTTTGGCATGCATTTAAAGAAATGTGGAATACTTTCGCAGTTGACACCGCCGGGAACACCACAGCGTAATGGTTGTGGTCCCTGAACGTCGTAATCGAACTCTATTAGATATGGTTCGGTCTATGATGTCTCTTACAGATTTACCGCTATCGTTTTGGGGCTAGGCATTAGAGACAGCCGCATTCACTTTAAATAGGGCACCATCTAAATCCGTTTGAAACGACACCGTACGAATTGTGGTTGGAAAGAAACCTAAGTTGTCGTTCCTTAAAGTTTGGGGTTGCGAAGCATATGTAAAGAGTTACAACCTGATAAGCTAGAACCCAAGCGGAGAAATGCGTCTTCATAGGATACCTAAAGAAACAATTGGGTATACCTTCTATCATAGATCCGAAGGCAAAGTTTTCGTTGCCAAGAATGGATCCTTTCTTGAGAAGGAATTTCTCTCGAAGGAGGTGACTGGAAGGAAAGTAGAACTCGATGAGGTTATGAACCTTCTCTCGGATTTGAGAGTAGCGCAAGCACCGGAAGATGTTTTTGTGTCCGCCTGGCACCAATTGGAGAGGAAGCTAATGATAATGATCATGGAAACTTCAAACGAAGTTACTGCTGAACCTCGCAGGTCAACGAGGGTTCGTACCACTCCTGATTGGTATGGCTCTACCTTGAACGTCATGTTGGTGGACAACGCTGATGACCCTGCGACGTATGAAGAAGCTATGGTGAGCCCAGATTCCAACAAATGGCTAGAAGCCATGAAATCCGAAATGGGATCCATGTACGAAAACCAAGTATGGACTTTGGTGGACTTACCGGATGGTCGTAAGGCTGTCGAGAACAAAATGGATTTTCAAGAGAAAAACAGATGCTGATGGTAATGTTACCGTCTATAAAGCTCGACTTGTCGCGAAAGGGTTCCAACAATTCAAGGAGTTGACATGATGAGACATTCTCACCAGTAGCGAAGCTAAAGTCTGTGAGGATTTTGTTAGCAATTGCTGCACATTTCGATTATGAGATTTGGCAGATGGATGTCAAAATGGCGTTCCTTAATGGTGACATTGAGGGAAGAGTGTATATGGTACAACCCAAGGGTTTTGTCGATCCTAAAGATGCTGACAAGGTATGCAAGCTTCAGCGCTCCATTTATGGACTGAAGCAAGCATCCCGGAGTTGGAATCAACGTTTTTGATAAAGTAAATCAAAAACTTTTGGATTTATACACACTTATGGAGAAGCTTGTATTTACAAGAAAGTGAGTGGGAGCTCTGTAGCATTCCTAGTACTATATATAGATGACATATTGTTGATTGGGAATGATATAGAACTTCTTAATAGCGTCAAAACCTATTTGAATAATAGTTTTTCAATGAAGGATCTTGGCGAAGCGGCATATATTGTAGGCATTAAGATTTATAGAGATAGATCAAGACGCCTAATAGCGCTTTCACAAAGTACATACTTAGACAAAGTTCTAAAGAAGTTTAGAATGGAAGATAGCAAGAAAGGGTTCGTGCCCATGTTGTCAGGTAAGACCTTGAGTAAGACTCAAAGTCCAGCTACGGCAGAAGATAGAGAGAAAATGAATAATATTCCCTATGCCTCGGCCATAGGTTCTATCATGTATGCCATGCTGTGTACAAGACCGGATATAGCACATGCTGTTAGTTTGACTAGCAGATATCAAAGTGATCCTAGAATGGAGCACTGGACAGCGGTCAAGAATATCCTAAAGTACCTAAATAGGACTAAGGATATGGTTCTTTCTTATGGAGGTGATGAACAGCTTGTTGTAAACGGTTACACCGATGCTAGTTGGAACACCGATCCGGATGACTCGAAGTCACAGCGGGATACGTATTATTTTGAATGGTGCTGCAGTGAGCTGGAGGAGTGCAAAGCAAAGCATTGTGGCGAAATCTTCAACTGAATCGGAATACATAGCTCTTCGGAGGCTGCACAAGAAGCCGTATGGATGAAGGAATTCATTACTGAACTTGGCGTGGTTCCCAGTGCGTTGGACCCGATGGCCATCTACTGTGACAACACAGGTGCCATAGCTAATGCACAGGAGCCAAGGTCACATAGCAAGCTGAAGCACATCAAGCTACGTTTTCACGCTATTCGCGAGTATGTCCGAGATGGTGACATAAAGATTTGCAAAGTACACACTGACAGAATGTGGCAGATCCGTTGACTAAACACTCTCCCTAGGGCAAAGCATGACCAACACCAGAACGCCATGGGTGTTAGGTATATTACCATGTAATCTAGATTATTGACTCTAGTGCAAGTGGGAGACTGTTGGAGATATGCCAAGAGGCAATAATAAAGTTGATTATTATTACTATCTTTGTGTTTATGATGAATGTTTAAATCCCATGCTATAATTGTATTATTAGGAAACACTAATACATGGTGTTTTGTAAACATAAAAGAGTCCCCTAGTAAGCCTCTTATTGAACTAGGTTGTTAATTAATGATGATCATGGTGTTCTGATCATGGACATTAGGATGTGATTAATACTAAGGTTATATCATAGGAGAATGATGTGATGGACACACACCCATAGTAAGCGTAGCATAAGATCAAGTCATTAAGTTCGTATTGCTATAAGCTTTTAAATGCATAGTAACCTAATCCTTCGACCATGAGGTTGTGTTAATCACCATCAGCCGGATGGGTACTTTGATGACTATCAAACGCCGCTTCGTAACTGGGTGGTTATAAAGGTGTCATTGGGTATTCTGAAAGTATGTGTTGAAGCGCATGTACCAAGATTGGGATTTGTCCATCCATATGACGGATAGATATGCTCTAGGCCCTCTCGGTGGAATGTCATCTAGTTAGCTTGCAAGCATGTGACTGGGTCACAAGGGATGACATATCACGGAACGAGTAAAGAGTACTTATCAGTAACGAGGTAGCACTAGGTATGGAGATGCCGACGATCAAACCTCGGATAAGTATAGTATCGCGTGACAAAGGGAATTGGTTTCGTATTTAAATGGTTCAATCGATCACGAAGTCATCGTTGAGTATGTGGGAGCCATTATGGATCTCCAGGTCCCGCTGAGGGTTATTGATAGGAGATGTGTCTCTGTCATGTCTACATATTCACGAACCGTAGGGTGACACACTTAAGGTTCGAAGTTGTTTTAAGTAGATATGGAATGTGTGTTGGAGACCGAATGTTGTTCGGAGTCTTGGATTGGATCCGGGACATCACGAGGAGATCCGGAATTGTCCGAAGAATAAGATTCATATATTGGGGATCATTTTATGAGTTAGGAAATGTTCCAGAGTATTTGTATGAGGATTCTAGAAGGTTTCGGAATGTTCCGGAAGGTTCTGGAAGATTTCTTGGAGTTTGCTTGAAAACCAAGAAAGGGATCAAGGAGTCCTTGTGGGGCAAGACAAGGAGTCGTGGGGGAGGAGGACTCCTCCCCCCCTCTCCAATCCGCCGGCCATAGGAGGGAGGGGAGTCCTACTAGGACTCCCCCTCCCATGGCGCCTCCCCCCTTTAAATAGAGGGGTGGGGGGTGCCACCTCCAAGCTCTCCTCCACAACTCCAAATCTCCGCCGCCTCTCTCCTCCTCCTTTCTTCTGCTCAGGCTTAGGCGAAGCCCTGCAGAATTCTCTACTCCACCACCACCACCACGCCGTCGTGCTGCTGTGATTCCGTGGAGAAGATCTACTACCTCCGCTGCTCGCTGGAACGAGGAGAGGAAGGTCTGCTTCGACTCCGCACGTGTGACCGACTACGGAAGCGCTGCCAGAACGCGGCGCCGGAAGGATCGTACACACGATCTTGAGATCGACAAGTGATCGACTACATCAACCACGAGATCTAATCTCGTAACGCTTTTGGATCTATGAGGGTTAGTACATATCTATCTCGTTGCACATGTTAATAGATTAGATCTTGGCTTTATCTAGATTACATCTGGGTTTTGTCGTTCTTGCCGGTAGAAATTTTTGTTTTCATGCTACGAACCATCAGTGGTATCAGAGCCGTGTCTATGCGTAGATCTGTTGCACGAGTAGAACACAATGGTGTTGTGGGCGTTGGTGCTCGTGTCATCTTTTGCTTTGTGTACTTTGCATCTTGCGGCATGGTGGGATGAAGCGGCTCGGGCTAAACTTACATGTCATCGCACATGAGACTTGCTCCACGCTTGACATGTAACTTGCTTTGCACAAGTGGCTTTGCGGGCGTCTGTCTCTCCCACCATAGTATAGATCCAATTTACACTTTGCACTCGATAGCACTTGTATCAACGTTGTGGTTCAGTTTCGTAGGTAAGATCCGTTATTGTTCGAAAGCCCCAAGCCACGTAAAACATGCAAAGAAAATTAGAGCGTCTAACTTGTTTTTGCAGGGGTTTTGTGATGTGATATGGCCATCATTTGATTGTGATTATATTTGATGTATGCAATGATCCTTGTTGTAATATGGCAACCGGCAGGAGCCTAATGGTTGTCTTTAATTCTGTTAAGACCTGCGTGTCTATTCATCTTGTAATAGCTTTATTCCAAGTAGTGTAATAGTTGCTAGTGATGATGGACAACCATGAAGCGGTGCCACTGACCTTGACACAATGCTGGTGATGATGGAGATCATGTTCGTGCTTTGGAGATGGAGATGAAAGGCGCAAGAAGAAAGGGCCATATCATATCACACTAATTATGAATTGCCTGTGATGTTAATCCTTTATGCATCTTGTATTGCTTAGATCGCGACGGTAGCATTATAGATGATCCCTCTCACTAAATATCAAGTAATAAAGTGTTCACCATTAGTTGGCACCATTGCTAAGACTCGTCGTTTCGAAGCATCTCGTGATGATCGGATGTGATAGATTCTACGTGTGCATACAACAGGTGCAAGCCAGATTTGCACATGCGGAAACTAAGGTTATCTTGACGAGCCTAGCATGTACAGACATGGTCTCGGAACACGGAATACCGAAAGGTAGAGCATGAGTCATATAAATGATATGATGAACATGAAGAGTGTTCGCCGATGAAACTACATCTTCTCTCGTGAAGATCGGACTTAGTGTAGTGGACTTCGTTCGTGTAATCACTAAGACAATGTGAGGGATGTTGTTTTGAGTGGGAGTTCACCTAGTTAACTTAAGTATTAAATTTTAACTCAATTCATCATAAACTTAGTCTAAACTACTTGCAAATTTGTTGTAGATTATGGCGGACCCCCTCCATCAATTTCAATTGCGTTCCTAGAGAAAGAAAAGCTTAAGAACAATGGAAGCAATTTTACGGACTAGTTCCGTGGACTAAAGATCGTCCTCAGGGCTGGTCACTTGACCTATGTGCTCGAAGCACCGCTAGGTGACCCACCTACAGATGATGCCACCGATGACGTAAAGAATGTTTACGCCAATCGGAAAAATCATTACTCCACAGTTCAGTGTGCCATCCCGTACGGTTTAGAAGCGGAGCTCCAAAAGCGTTTTGAGCACACGACCCATTCGAGATCATTAAGGAGCTCAGGCTAATTTTTGAGACTCGCGCGGCCATGGAGAGCTATGAGGCCTCTGAAAAGTTCTTTAACTGTAAGATGGAAGAGCGAAGCTCCGTTAGCGAGCACGTGCTCACCATGTCTGGGTACGCAAACAAGCTCCAAGAGTTGGGAATATCCATTCCTAATGAGTTGGGGATTCCTCGTCTCCTCCAATCACTGCCACCGAGTTATAAGAACTTTGTGATGAACTACAATATGCACTGCATGAACAAGACATTGCCTGAACTATCGTCCATGCTGAAAACTGCTGAAGTGGAGATCAAGAAGGAGCACCAAGTGTTGATGGTCAATAAGACCACCAATTTCAAGAGACAGGGCAAGCCTAAGAACAAGGGCAACTTCAAGAAGGACGGCAAGAAAGCTGCCGCACCTGCAAAGAAGCCCAAGGCTGGTCCCAAGCCTGAAACTGAGTGCTTCTACTGCAAGGGTGCTGGTCACTGGAAGCGTAACTGCCCCAAGTACCTGGCAGATCTGAAGAACAGCAACATCAAGAAGAAAGGTATATTTGATATATATGTATAGATGTGTATCTACTAGTAATCGTAGTAGTGCCTGGGTATTTGATACTGGTTCGGTTGCTCATATTTGTAACTCAAAACAGGAGCTGCGGAATAAACGAAGACTGGCGAGAGACGAGGTGACGAAGGACCGTCGTGCTGTTGTGATTCCATGGAGAAGATCTACTACCTCCGTTGCTCGCTAGAACGAGGAGAGGAAGGTCTGCTTCGACTCCGCACGTGTGACCGACTGCTGAAGCGCTGCCGGAACGCGGCGCCAGAAGGATCGTCCACACGATCTTGAGATCGACAAGTGATCGACTACATCAACCACGAGATCTAATCTCGTAACGCTTTTGGATCTACGAGGGTTAGTACATATCTATCTCGTTGCACATGTCTAATAGATTAGATCTTGGCTTTTATCTACATTAGATCTGGGTTTTGTTCGTTCTTGCGGTAGAAATTTTTGTTTTCCATGCTACGAACCCATCATTTATAAGTTGTAAATTAGCAGAACCATGTTATCACGGGGAACGCTTTCAACATTGCACTTATTATTCAGTTGATATCATGTTCTTTTGTTTATGGATCTCGGCGGTGTGAAATAAATGGGGAGCTTGTAAGCTCATGGAGTTTGTATGTGTGTTAGAGAAACACCTGGGCGGCTAGCCTAAGCCATGCCTAATCATGGTGGAAACTTGCAGCATAACCATACTGAGCAATCTATGAAGCATCCTCATTAAAAACCTATGCAAATAGAAAATAAAAAGATCGCTGAGATGCTCATTGTCTGTTGCCTTGTCATTTTGATATGGGATAGCTCCTATATCATGGGGCAAGGTGTACCCCGTTGGCGGTTCTCTATGATACACATGTACTTACAAGGACAAGAACTAACTCGTGACTAAAGTTGAGTAGCATGAGGTTCGGTATTCGTAAGCAAGGGGCATGAGATTTTAAACTTATAACTTGTCAAGCATATCCTAATATTTGTATCATTTTAACCTTAATCACCTAAAGATGCTTATGATAGGGGAAATGAGAGCTGAAAGCTAATAAGTACCATAATATTTGGAAGCTCTTTATGAAACTTGAAATCCCTGCTTCCCTCTATGAATGGCCCTTCTTTTTAATTTTATGTTGTGTCTCCATCTTCTATCTTTATGCACCTATTGAGAGAGCATAGTGGTCATTCTTAGTTTAATGTGCATTTTCCCAAAACTTGTTGATTGATTCATAACTTTGATATTGCTTGCTCTTAAATTATTTGTATCTAGTCACCCTTATGAACTTTGAAGGTGTCCTATGCATTTATGTTTTGCTATACCATGAGTAACAAGCTGAATACCATTCTTATTATATTTTCTATATGTGAAACAAACAAACGTCTTTCAAAGAATTGTTAATCATGAATCTTTTGTTTGTACCTTTTCATGTTACAACATAGTTGCTATGTCTTATTGTTAGAACTATTTCTTTCATGTCTATGTTAGAGTACTATGATCCCAGCTAACAAAGTTTTACAAATACCTTGATCAAGATTGTGATGGTGCATGTCACCTCAAAAATTATTCTTTTTTATCACTTACCTACTCGAGGATGAGCAGGAGTTAAGCTTGGGGATGCTTGATACGTCATAAACGTATTTATAATTTTTGATGTTCCATGCTTGTTTTATATCTACTTTCTTATGTTTTGTTCACACTTTGGAGTATTTTTATACATTTACTGGAACTAACCTATTAACAAGATGCCATAGTGCTAGTTGCCTATTTTCTACTGTTTTTGGTTTCAGAAAAGCTAGTACGGAAATATTATCGGAATTGGGTGGGACAAAAGCTAAAGTAAATATTTTACCCGAAGCAACACGGAGTCTGGAGGGGAGACGAAGTGGCGCACCAGGGCGGCCACACCTGGTGGCGGCGCGGCCTAGGGGGCATGCCACTAGGGGATGTAGGCTCCCTGGTGCTCCACCAACCTTGCCCCTTCGCCTATAAAAGCCTCCTGGGATGAAAACCGTACCCGATCAAAGACTAGATTAGAATTCCACGAAAAGTTCCACAGTGCTGCCGCCACCAAAGAGGAGATTCGAGGGATAGAAGTCTCTGTCCTGGCACCGTGCTAGGACAGGGAAATGCCCCTGGATCCATCTCCATCGACTCCACCACCATCTCCATCACCGTTGCTGATTCCCATGATGAGGAGGGAGTAGTTCTCTGTCGAGGCTAAGGGCTCTACCGGTAGCTATGTGCTCATATCTCTCTCTATGCGTGATCTTATGAGATCATGAGCTTTGTAATCTATAGATCTATTCTTCTACTCAAGTGCTTTAATTAATCTTTGTTTATCCCCACGTGTGTGAAGTTGACAGTGTGCACACCGTGTGGCACTTTGGCTAAGGTTACATAAATACTTATTATGTGTATAATTTGAGTTGGATGTCTCTATGAGATTGTGGTGTTTGTTGGAACCATCAAGCGCTCAAGGTGACAGTGAGGGGTTATCTAGATGGGGAATGCGAACTTTAAGGTGTGCTGTTATAGCCCTACATCGTCCAACCGGAGAGTAGTTCAGGGTAGCATAATGAAGAGAAGATATTTATATGAGAGTCTCCACTAGTGAAATTATGATCCCTAGGCCTTGTTTCTAAGCATTGAAACACCGTTTACAATCAGTCTTGTTACATGTTTTCCTGCTGCCACTCTTATCTCAGATTGCAAGTACCACTTATAATCATCCATATTACTTGTATTTCACTATCTCTTCGCCGATCTAGTGCACCTATACACCTGACAAGTGTATTGGGTGTGTTGGGGACACAAGAGACTTCTTGTATCTTGATTGCAGGGTTGCTTGAGAGGGATACATTTGACCACTTCCTCCCTGAGTTCGATAAACCTTGGGTGATCCACTTAAGGGAAACTTGCTGCTGTTCTACAAACCTCTTCACTTGGAGGCCCAACATTGTCTACAAGAATAGAAGCGTGCGTAGACATCATGCCCGCCTCACCCCGGAGACAGCCTGCCTCATGGCAAAAGAGCTCCTTTGCTACTCGCCCGTGGAGGGCGCCAGAGAAGAGTGGCAGGCGCTCCTTGCGGCCCTGATGGATGTCCCTTGGGATAACCCCGCGACGCACGAGGCGCGACCGGGCGACATATCCTACGGTGTGTGTAACATCCCAAAATTAGAGCTTAGAAATAAGCTGAGATCAGGTGTGTGCATTGCATTCATGCATAGAAAATTTGGATAATTTTCGTGCTTTTAAATAAAACTTTTCAAAGTGATTGAAGCTTCTCTTAACTTGGTGGAACTAAAGTAGATCATCAAGTTGACTACGATACGTTTCAATATGACCTTTGCTAAAACCTTATTTTTGGGTAATATAATTTGATCTATGGGTAGCTCAAATAGAACCAATCTAAAACCACTACACATTTATGAAGGATCTTATAGAGATCACATCAGGGTATTCATTACAACTCTTGAATACGCAATTAAGTTTATAACTTAAGCAAATAAACTTATTAATTAAACCTTGTTACACATGTTTACTATAGTTATTCCTACCATGAGAATCGTGGTAGTTCTTAAACATTAGCTCTTGTCACAGGTAGAGTAGAAAAGGAAGTTGAGCCCAGACCATTCATCCCATATTTTTGTTGCCATATTAGTAGGTGACATCCCTATTTAGCTAAGTCCTAGTGTCAATTGATCATCAATGTTGAATGATCAATTCCTGACCTAGAATGTATTGACTCTTAGCCTTTGACCTATTATATTAACCTTCCAAAGACCCTAAGTAAATTAATGAGAAGAAGGAACTAGATTTGGTAGAGTGTGCCATCATCAATGGAATGTGATCCTTAGTGGTGATGAAACCATTTGATGTTGGAGGAGTTAACTCACTCATGAGTTAACTAGAAGAAGAATCTAAACCTAAGGGTTAAGTTAGTAATTATGGAGCTATGAGAAAGATAGTAGTGTTAGTGTATCAACTAATAATCTTGTTAAGCCAAGTAGGTACAAACCTAAAGTAAGTTTCCTTAACAATATAATCCTATAGAGAGACTAGTACAAATCTAGTACTTAGTGATAATAGATTTGATCAAACAATTAGAAGCCAAAGCTTATTTTGATCAAAGTATGGTAGCCATTATTCTCAAATCACTTGAGCATAGATGACTAGATGTTGAAGAAGAGTTGTGAGAATACCAAATTAGGAAAGCCCTAGTAAGATGAATCATCTAGATTGATCATGAATAGTCAAGATAGGGTATGAGGAAGTTTAGAACTTAAGTGGAATGGACTAGTTGAAGGCACAATATTCTAACCAAGAGAATACAAGAACAATCTTGTATTATGGGATAAGGTCCCTACCCATTCCAAAGGTTTGATATCACATGTGATATGGAGAGAATTGTAACCTTGTAAGTCTTGAAAGTAGAGGCAAGGTTATTATAAAGGAGTAATGGAAATTATATACTAAGAGAAGAATGTAGGGGAATATTGTTGTAGTGGCATGACCACTGTAGGGGTTCACGTAAGAAAACATTAAAAATTTAACCTAGGCCCCTGAACCCCTGATGCTGCCAGGACCTATCTATTAGTAATGCAATAATGGGAGCGGCTTTTCGCGAACTTACCCTTGAAGACCGAAAATCGTTGTTAACGCTCAGGAGAGCGTGGTTGATGTAGACAAGCCGAAACAGACCTCAAGGTCATGTTGAAGTCCTTGCGCTCCTGCGGCTGCAACAACTTCTAGTGCCTCAAGTGTGACACCTCGTAGGGAGTTACATGCATCCGGTGCCTGGCGATGACTCCCGCTTCCTCGATCCAGCAGCAGTTGCAGAAGTAGAGCTCCTGGATCCAAATCTCGCAGCGCGACGACGGTCCACGGTGAAGATATCTCTCGTTCTCGTAGTCCGGACTTGGGATCAAGGTCACAGGAGAGAGAGAGATAATATCAATTGGAGGTCTTCCCAAAAGTGAGGAAACCTTTATTGAATATTGTGTGTATTATCTAGTCAAAATACCCCACTATATATAGGGGAAAGGGAGGTACTCCCTCCCTGAAAGTCCCGGTGACGTGGGCATACCTTACATGTACTCAAGCTTGGCATATACGGTCCAGGTCTGGCAGAAGCCCACGGTGTTACCAGGGCCCAATACAGGATTCGGATGACCCACGGAGACTCTGATTGCTTGCGGCACAAGACGCAGCTTAAGACAGAAAATTTAAAGGGACAAACCCTAACTTGTAACCGACTCGACCTGCTACCCGAGACCTAGCCTATCTATATAAAGGCTAGGAGGGGGCGGCGAGGAGGACAATCACAACCCTAGTTTCCACAACCATCGCCAGATTGCATCTATGCACCCCCTGTAACTTTGACTCCCTCGATAATTCCAAGAGAAGTCAAGCAGGAGTAGGGACCTCTACGAGGCTTGTACCTGGGTAAACCTTTCGTCCCTGTGTGCTTTTTTTCTAGCCAATTGATGCCTCTAGCGCTCCCTCCTTCTCCAAAACCCAAGTCCATAACAATGGGCATTGATGAGATAAACCCTCATCACCCGGGGTGCGACTAAACAAGGGAGAGGGGGAGGTGCCGCCGGCCACCCCCATGGGCCCCATGTGGGGGGCTAGCCCCACTAGGGCGTCGGCCACCCCCTTGGCCCTTCCTAGGGATTTGGCCCCCTCTTGAGCTATTTCCCCTCCAGGATTTGGTCCATTAAGCGTTTTGACCATTTAATTGATTTTCTCTTTTATTAAATAATTATGAAAAAAATGATAGATCAATATTTAACATTCATTCACATATTATTCAATCTCCGTGGCTATGGAACACCTTCCACCTCAACTCCGGACATCCTCCAGACTTACCGAAACCCTTCCGGTTTTCTCTCTTTCTATTCTTTGGTGATTCTACCGATCCTATAAACACTCTCTAAGCATCACCAAGCTCTTAAGCATGATACCCCATGGTTCGGGAACACTCCAGACATGGTCGGGACTCTCCCGGACCAATGATCAATAGAGGGACCTAGATGGCCATGTGACCCCTGTGCATTCCACGAAGATCTTTCGTCGTTTGAACCGTGACTGTCTCGTCTTATTCCTTTTGTCTCCCGATACTTGCATTGCCCGAGATCTGATCAATGCCACACCTTTATGATCACTATATTACCAAGTGACGTTTGATCCTATCAAAGTACCCTCGGGACATAGTGATATATAGCCTCACGGTCTAAGGAATAGTCTACTAGGTCTATTCTAATCATCGTAACTTGAACTTCATGACATGATCGAGTCACGGCGTTTAGGTTGGGTATTAGTTCATCATCTCATTCTCAAAATGAGATGACTCCATTTCCAACTGGCATAAATGCCACATGATCAGGAAACCTTTATCATTTGTTGACCATTGAACCAATGACTAGAGTTTCACCGGGAACCCCTGGTTGTTTATATATCACACGTGTATTGACGTTTCATTTCAATATAGTTATAGCATGATATAAAACTTAATCATAAGCTTTATGAAATATGATAATAATCCTTATTACTATTTGCCTCTAGGGCATATTTCCAACAGTCTCCCATGCTTGCTCATGGAAGAGGTTGAGTCTTGGGCCTGTACTTTACAGTCCCAAATCCTTTGCAACTTACTAACACCTTGATTGACATTAATACGTTATCATCACATGATAACATCTTTGTGTATTCATCGTCGCTATGGCAGTAGAACGAGGCCGGTTTCCAGGAGCCTACAGTGACTTTAGAGCAACCTCATGGGCTTTCTCATGGGCACTGTCCCCCAGGACAGATCATTCTACGTTAAAGATAAACTAGTCCTACCATAACAGTATACATTACTTTAGATGGTACCCTTATCTATTATTATAAATGTAATCATCAAAACACTAGTGCACCTCGTGCAACTTTCGATGTTTTTGTTCACCTCGCTTCCTACTTGACTTTAGTCAGTATTCTCGATATAGGAGTTTCCAATCTTCTTAGAACATAACCCTTTATGCTTTTATGATATGTCATCCTTTATGGATTTGGAATTATGTCTACAGTTCTCTATTAGACACTACGGACAAACTTAGCTCAACGTTCTGTGATTCGTGCTTAATCACTTTTCAAACGTTCCTTCTTGGATCATATATTATGTTAAGTTGTCATCATGGTTTTCCAAGACAGAACCTATGTCTCAACATAGTGGATGATGATCATCCTTTTCTTTCTTTCAACCATCGATGTTTAACTTAATGCTATTCCTAATTTGAATTGACCAAGGACTAGTCCTGAATAAATTCCTATTCTGAAACTCTTTTCAGAATCCCTTTTAGGAATACTACATAATATTGTAATATATCTACTATCAACTTCTAATCCCTATAAATCTTTATTTATCGGTACTTGCGCTTCTTAATGTGTCATACTGATGGTTGTGAAATACCATCTCTTTTATCCATATAAATTGTGCCATTTATCTCTCATATCATGTTTCTTCCAGCTATAGCTATGCCTTATATGCATGATTTCTATTTCTCATTTACTTTCATATGAGCTTTGCACATTTAGTAGTTTAGGTAGAATTTTGTCACTTTTCCTTGTCTATGACATGTTTGTAGGTGTTGTTGATGATTATGGATAAAACAAAGGCAAAAGGAACAAAGAGAGCATAGTATGGAGGAGCTGCAGGGACCACACTTAGCCATTTGAGAGGTTGAAAAAGTGAATTTTCCCAACTTCTCAAAATAAATATCCAAGACCACAGGGTTGTATCCCTCGATGATACGAACTCAACGAGCCCAAGAACACCCAAAATAGAGTTCGTATGAAGAAATGGCGGCCAAAATACTAAAGCATGCAGAGAATTTAACGAGCAACTATATGGCCGAAGCTATTATTTTGGTCATATAGCTCCGTCCGTATAGTTGCCAAAAAGGTCGGAAACGATGGGATTTCTCCCTAGAAAAGATCCAGAACCTTCCCTAAGTCATATGATGGTATTGGGGGAACCCTAAGGCACCCCCAAGGCCTATATAAAGGAGGTGATGACCCACAAGTATAGGGGGTGTATCGCAGTATTTTCGATAAGTAAGAGTGTTGAACCCAACGAGGAGCAGAAGGTGTTGACGAGTGGCTTGGAGCAGGAATTCTATGTAAATACTTAGCAAACGGATTTTTAGGGTTTTTTGATAATGCAGATAAATAAAGTGCGAGCAAATAAAATACAATGATAATAAATGGAGCAAGTGGCCCAATCCTTTCTTTAGCAAAGGACAAGCCGGTTGTATTACTTAAGATGACCAAACGTTCTCGAGGAAACATGGGAATATCGTCAAGTGCTTTCGCTTCATCTAGTTGATTAATCTTCTTTAGTTTGATACATGTTGTGTGGGTGAACCTGTGCTAATGTACCGACCTTCCTAGGACTAATACATAGTTGTGATTATACCCCTTGCAAGCATCCACAAGTACAAGAAAGTAATTAAGATAGAAACCTAACCACAGCTTTAAACTCGAAGATCCTGACATCCCTTGTGCAAAGGTTTCCAAACGGAGGTTCAGGTTTCTATCACTCCGGCAACCCCTACGATTAGTAGCCAAATACACAATGCATTCCCCTAAGGCCATAATGGTGAAGTGTCATGTAGTCGACGTTCACATGACACCACTAGAAGAATAACACCACAACTTAAATAACAAACTATTGAATCTTTCTCAACACAATTCCACTACTAACAACATGACTTCTCCCATGTCCTCAAGAACTAAACGAACTACTCACAAGGCATCATATGGATCAAGATCAGAGATGAAATAATGATAAGTAACAATCTGAACATAACAATAATTCAATGGTTCCACTCAATAGCATCAACTACAACAAGTAATCAACACCAGGAAAGTTTCCCCTAAGAACTATGCATGATTCAACCAAATTGTTACATCGGTATGGAGTGGTGATGATGGTACTAGTGGAGATGATGGTGATGATGAAGTCCAGCTTGATGGTGGTGTTGATGGCAACGATCTGCCCTCTCCGGGAAGGAATTCCCCCGCCAGAATTCTGTCTGCCGGAGAGATCTTTCTCTCTCTGTAGTTTTCTGCCCCATAGAGGCGGCGGAATCTTTCTGTGGTCGCTCCCCCAAGCTTAGGGTTTCGTGGGGATAATATACGCCAAAGGGGAGAGCCAGGAGTGGGCTAGGGTGGCCACACCACCTGGTGGTGCGTCCTAGGGTAGCCCGCCCCAGGGGGTGGTGTGGGCCCCCTGTGGCCCATCTCCACTCCCCCTTCAGGCATCCTTCGTCTTCTGGAAAAAAGGATTTTCCATGTATTTTCCCGGATTTTCTGATCTTCCCAAATTTCACCTCCAAACAATCCCTTTTCCATCAGAATCCTGACTGCAGCGGTGCATGCTCCAAAACTCATCAACCATGCAAAACGGAATGAAATAACATATGTAGCATCTCTTAATATGAAACATATCAATGAATAATAGTAAATTATGATATAGAATAGTGATGCAAAATGGACGTATCAACTCCCCCCAAGCTTAGACTTCGCTTGTCCCCAAGCAAAAACTAAGCTCAATAAACATGACCTCAGGTTTATAGAGTGAATAATCGATAAAAGAATACAGATAAGAAGCATCACATTCATCAATACACAAATCATAATAGAAGACAACTCACTATTATATAACTTAACTTGCAATAAGTAAAGGAAATACAATAAAGATACACAAAGTAAATCATAATTGGTAATGGCAAACTTTTCTCTTGGTCAAAGAATAGTTAACAATTTTGTAGGAGTTCAATCAGAAAGGGGTTTTCAATGATAGCTTTGAAAGTAATATTCACAAAGATAAGAGCAATGTGCAAAAGAAGGAACATAAGAAACATGATTGAATAAATCATCATATGAATGAATGCAACCCAACAACTCATAATACTTGCGGAGATAGAAAGGAATAGGTTTACTGACTCAACCAAAAAGTAAAAGATAGGCTCTTCGCAGAGGGAAGCAGGGATCTCAAGTTTCATAAAGAGCTTCCAAAAATTATGGTACTTATTAGCTTTCAGCTCTCATTGCCCCTATCATAAGAATCTTGAAGTGATTAAGGTTAAAGTGAACAAACTATGGAGTATATGCTTGACAAAGTATAAGTTGGCAATCTCATGTCCCTTGAATACGAGGGCCGCTCCTCATGCTACTCAAGTTTAGTTACCGGTAAGTTCTTGTCATAGTAAGTACATGTGTATCATAGAGAACTGCCAATGAGGACCCCTTGCCAGATGATACGGAAGAATCCCCATATCAAAATGACAAGGCAAGCAGACAATAAGCATCTCAGCAATCTTCTTATTTACCATGGGAAAATGGTGTTTTTTCTCTCTTTCCTCTTTTCTCATCTTTTTTTTCTCAATCTCTATCTCTTTTTTTATAAGAAGAATGCTTCATAGATTGCTCATTATGGTTACACTGCAGGTTTCCACCATGATTAGGCATGGATTAGACCAGCCGCCCAGGCCTTTCTCTAACACACATACATAACTCCATGGACTTACAAGCTCCCCTTTCATTTCACAACAACGACATCCATAAACAAAAGAGCATGATATCAACTGGGTACAATGTATAAGTGCAATTTTGAAAGCGGTCCCCATGACAACATGGTTCTGCTAATTCCCAATGTATAAGTGCAAGCATATACAACTTAGATGACACAATTGTTCAAGTTTATTAGGTGCAAGAAAAGTAAAGTGTGCCATAAAGTTCGTGAGAGCTTTAATCACTAATTTTCACATAACAAGTTTAATTTGGAAGATAGATAAAAACATGAATTTACTTGGAATAGCAATGATGCTAATAGGTAGGTATGGTGGACACAAATGGCATATGTTTTGGTTTAAGGATTGGATGCACGAGAAGCATTCCCTCTCAGTATAGGTTTTAGGCTATCAAGGCTGGGTAGCAAGCACAAGAGTTGAAGGAAACAAACAAACAGACAAGTGAGAAAAACAAACATGCAATCTTCCTTGGAAGCACAAAAGATCTTAACTAGAGAATACTATGCTTATGAGCAAACCTAGGAAGAAAGATGATGAAATTATATTTCTTTAAGAGTACTTTTATCTTTTTCATTCAGTTCTTATAATAGTGTTGCTACTGGCCGTGCCGGGTTTGCCAAAACCAACTAAATTAACTCAATGATCACAAAGTGATACCAATACTAACAACAAGATCAACCATATAATTAAGATATGCAAAAGAGTAAATGATAGAACTTCTCATTAATATTCCATAACGGCAACTCACACCAAGGGATACATAGATATCTAACGAGAGCGGGGACACTTCCATAATGCAAACCATCCTACATGATAACTTCTCTATTCATGATATGACTCTACTAAAAAGGTAAAAAGATAAAAGATAGTGATGTGATACCGCGGCACTCCCCCAAGCTTGGAACAAACAAAGGGGATGCCAAAACCTAATGAAAAATTACTCCTTCGGTGGTGGTGGTGTTCTCTCGTCCTCGTCCGACTTCCAAGGTAAAGGCTCCCCCTCAACAAAAGACATCCTGGTCTCCAACATCCTCATACTCATAGTTTTTATTTTGCACGTCGTAGAGCTATGCTTGTAGTTGGTTGGTTGTTCGGTGGAGTGAGAGAATTTCATCCTTAAGCTCAGCAGTCTCCTTCTAGTGCTTGGCGATGAGTTCTAAACTAATCTTATGGATGATATCCACTTCGCGCTCCAACATCTTCTTGTACCTAAAGACTTCTTGCTCCAGTGCTCCCATCATGTCCTCTAGAATGCCTTCACCTTTAGGGCCCTGAACCTCTTTTATTTGTACTTCCCCATCTTTGAGCGACAACTCCTTGGGATGAATCTTCAACTCACGCAAGTACGGGTTGACGACGTCCGCAGAGGCATCATCCTTGGATGATCTAGAGGAAAACATTGTGGCTCCAAAACTGAGACTCTACCTGTTAGAAATAGATTGAAACCAAAACACAACAAGAACACGATATACGATCTAGGGGATTCGGGGAATTACATATTATGAATTTTTACAACAAGGAAGGTACTAGGAGAAAATGGGTCGGAGACGAACTCCGGGGCGGCCACACCACCTGGTGGCGCGACCAGGGGGCCCGCGCCAGGGGTGGTGTGAGCCACCCTGGCTCTGTTTTTTTCCCTCTTTCGCTTTGTTGCTTTTCTTGTTGGATAAAAACTACAAAAATATATCTGGACAGATTTTTTGTGGACTTTTCCTTACTAGAACTGTTACCTATTCGAAAACGGACTCTGCAGGTCTCTGAAGTTGGCATTTAGTAGATTCTTCCGAAGTCACCGCTTGAATAACATCAATATCTTCATATTCATACACATATTGCTTGAGTCATGAAACCTTTCACTATCTTATTACACCATTTTCTCCAATAATCCTAGAAATTTCTTTCACACAAAACTTCACACAATTCTCATTAGCAACATTAGTGTAAGCAAGGTAATAAACCTTTTAAGTTCAATTTCAACTAAAATCCATCAAAACGTAAGCTACTGTAGCAACTCCTTCCGAAAACCCAAAAAGAATTCAAAAAGGAAATCGATTTAAGAGGCTAATGCAAGAGTGGCAAAAATCTGTCAAAACAGACTAACAGGTAAAGATCAATTTTTTCGAAAATCTTCTGTTGCTCAAATCAAAAATTGAAAAACTAATAAAAGTTAAATAACAACCTGGGGTAGAACCACAAAAAATTACAGCTCAATCCGACATATAGAGATTTTTCACAAATTTTTACAGCAAAGCACAAAAATCTGTTTCGCGACAACAACTTCCCCAAATCTTACTTTTCTCTCATTAGAGGTTGATCTTGACACAAAAACAAAACAAAAAGATAAGGAGAGGTTATTGCTAAAGCAATAGCTTCCAAGACACAAACAAACAAAAACAAACTAAAAGCAAAAATATATTGTGTTGTCTCTCCAAAAGCTCTTTCTTTATAGCCATTAAGATGGGCATGATAATTTCAATGATGCTCACATAGGAATATGAATTGAAGTAAAAAAGAGCATCAAGAAGAAAAAATACACTTGTTTAAGTCTAACCCACTTCCTATGCAAGGGAATTTTATAAGCAAATAAATTGTTGAAACCAGAAGCTACAAGCATAGGACGGCAAAAAGAGTGCAACATAAAGACTTTCAACGTAAAGCGAGGAAACTTAATATTATTGAGATGCATTAGAACTGACATGGGTATACTCTACATGTACTCGAGTATGGTATATACGGCCCAGATACGGCAGAAGCCCACGATGTTGCCATGGCCCAATGCAGAATTCGGGTGACTCACGGACTCTTCGATTGCTTATGAGTCAAGATGAAGTTTAAGATAGAAAGTTCAAATGGGCGAACCCTAATCTGTAACCGACTCGTCCTGCTACCTGAGACCTAGCCTATCTATATAAAGGCTAGAAGGGGCAGCGAGGAGGACAACACGCAACCCTAGTTTCCACAACTCTTGCCAAATTGCATCTGCGCACCCCTGTAATCTTCGATACCTTTGTTAATTCCAAGAGCAGACAAGCAGGAGTAGGGACCTCTACGAGGCCTGAACCTGGGTAAAAATTGCGTCCCTGCGTGCTTGTATGCTAGCTGACTAATGCCTCTAGCGCTCCCTCCTTCTCCAAAACCCAAGTCCATAACAATGGGCATTGCCGAGTTAAACCCTCGTTAATTGGCGCCGTCCGTGGGAATTGGGAGTGCTGATGTTGTGGCTTCTTTGGCCCCATCAACCGCGATCTACAACTCTGCAACAACGGAGATTCGCCAGCTCTTCGGCGTGTCCGACTTCACCGTCCACACGACCGGCTTTCGAGTCCGTGGGTGATGGGATCAGCTTGGCGATTGGGAGCTTCTGCTTCCAGGTTGGTCAGCTGGGCATGCTTCGCATGCCTGACCAGCCAACGACACCGTTGATTGCTCTAGCATCATGGTTCCCTCCACCAATCGGCACCCTTAGTGAGCTCAACGCCCAGCAACAGCCGGGAGCACATATAGCGATAGCTGTTGCGGATCTGATCTGGGTGATCTGGCCACAGAAGATGGAGCCCATGGCTCTGGATCTGAAAGTTGCGGGAGCAACAGCTTCCCCAACCACTTCATGTGCGCCGTCATCAACGCGGGCGACACCACCGCCAATCGTGATAACGCTGGCACCGGATCTGGCACCGGGCCACCCAACGGTGCCATACCCAACGACGGTCCACCCAATGGCGACATACCTAACGGCGGCCCCACCAATGGTGGCAACGGCGTGCTCGTCAGCAATGGAGCAGGAGGAGAACCGCCGACCATAGTGAACAAAAACACCGGAGAGCGTGTAGTGATCAGGCTCAACGACAATGAGTGGGCCCGCTGTCGAGAAGCTCTACGGGGCAATCCTTTGCCCCTCAACTCCCTGCATGACATGCTGATGGGCAACGATTGGCTGTTGAAGGAGGAATACAGACGCCAGCTACATGCAATTGCGCAACTCGAGGCGCGTAAAAAGGCCGCGGACGAATTAAGCCTTCGGCGAGCTGGGCTCTCCTCCCATGGAGGATCCTCCTCCAAAGGCAACGAGTACCTGGCCAACAAAAGAAGATCTCGACTGGCCCACCCCACCGAGCAAGAGAGCGTAGAAGCCGCGAAAGTCCTTGACTTCAGCTCCATGACGGTGGATACGCGGGGCAACGTGCTCCCGAAGACGCCGCAAGCTGCGGTAACAATGGCCACCATGTACCTCCTCAACAACTAGCCACCAGCTGGAGATCCGAGAGCTGCCATGCACCGATCTACAATCGCGGGCTTGGGGCTAATCGAGGCCGCCCTCGACAAGGAGCCAACGCCGGAGCCAAAGAAAATCAAGGCTTTGGCAAAACGCTATTCCTCACCTTCGTCTAGCGACAATAGCCACGATTTGTCTCGGCATCGCCGCTCACGGTGGCACGATCGCGACTACGACGCACGTGGTGACCTCACGCAGCGCAAAGTCGACAAGATGCGGGCAAGACGCGCTCGTTCGGCTGACTCAGAAGAAGACGATACTGAGCTCTGCTGCACCAGATGCTTCAGTAGGGCCATCAGGCAGTAGCGAATGCCTAAAGGGTTCAAACTCCCATCAGAGAACCCAAAATTTCACGACCTGCAGGACCCGAAAATTTGGTTGGAGGACCACATCTCCTCCGTCAGGCTGCACGGTGGGAGTCGAAGCACGGCCATGCAATGCCTGTAGCTACAGCTGTAGGGCGCCGCTCGCGCGTGGCTCAACAACCTCCCGCGTGGATCCATTCGCAGCTGGGAAGAGCTGGTCTACAGCTTTGTGCGCAACTTCAAGGGCACTTACAAAAGGCCCGCATCAATCGAGGAACTGAGAAGCTGCCAGCAAAAGTCTGGTGAGTCACTGCGCTCTTACATCCAGAGGTGGTCCATCATCAAGAACTCCGCGGAAAACATCTCGGAGGACCGCGCAATCGACGCATTCAACGGTGGCATCCGCCGTATAGAGCTCAGGGAGGAGCTGGGGTGCACTAAGCCCAAAACAATCGACCACCTGATGGAAATCGTAAATCGGTGGGTGGATGGAGAAGATTTGGTGAAAAACTGCACCTACTCCGATGATGACGACGACCTCGAGCGTAGACGCGACCGTCGAGGAAATCATCGAATGCGCATCTACGATGACCGCGACAACGTCAACATGGTCGCAGCCGGCTATGCCGACAAACGCGATGACAACCGCAACAATGGTTACCGCAGCGGTGGATACCGCGACTCCAGGAAAACCACGCAGGTGTGGCAGCGCCGCACTCGAGAAGAGGCACCCGCAACATCCATCAAGCACAAACTATCCGGACCATGCAACATCCACTTCTACATCGACAAGCACGACGGTAAGAAGAAATCCAAACACCTTCTCATGGACTATCGCGAGTTTCTCAAACTCCACGAGGGCCTGGCTCGAATGAACCATGAGGCGGTCAGCAAGGGCTACGGAGCTGCCCCAAGTGCTGTGGCACATGGAGCTCCTCCACCGCCACCTAGACCACCACTACCTGCGGCCGCGCTAGTCCAGCACCATGGAGGTGACCCATACCTGCGGGCCGTGGGCAACATGATGATCCAAAAAGGGCGTCCCTCAAATCGAGTGTAGAAGGCCATCACTGGCCAAGTCAACTTGGCGACAAATCCCCACCTTCCACCACTGAGTACCTCAGTGGAAGTGACTCCTGCATCACCTTCAACAAACGCGATCATCCGCATCAAGTCCCTCGTTCGGGCCACTGTCCCCTCGTACTCGAGGCGCAAATCAGAGGCTTCAACATGAGTCGCGTGTTCATGGATGGTGGGAGAGGCATCAACCTCATGTTTGCGAGCACCTTGCGTGTGATGAGGATCCCTCTGACTTGCCTGGAAGTCTCAGACACGATGTTCCACGGCATCGTCCCAGGCAAGGGCATATACCCCATGGGAAAAATCAACCTCGACGTCATCCGCATCGACTTTGAAGTCGTCGATTGGCCTACACAATATCACTGCATCCTCGGACGTGTCGCGTTCGCTAGTTTCATGGCAGTGCCGCATTACGCCTACCTGGAAATGAAAATGCCAGGTCCAAATGGCGTCATTACAATCAACGGAAGCTTCGACAGGTCCGGTAGCTGCGACATGGAATTCAATAGAATCTCCTAGTCCTTCGGCATGCGGGAGGAGCTCGCAAGATTGAAGGAGTCGATAGACAACAGTCTGCCTCCCCTGAGAAGGCCAAGTTCACCTGATATGTCCTTCAACTCGTCGGTGCACACGGACAAAGTCCAGGTCCATCCGACGAACCCAACCAAAACGGCCCTCTTCGCCAACAACTTGAGTTCCGCATAAGAACTCGTGCTCGTCGAATTCCTCTGTGAGCACTGGGAAATCTTCACCTGGTGTCCAGCGGACATGCCAGGGGTTCCCAGAAAATTCGCCGAGAACGCACTCAACATAAATCCAGACGCAAGGCCAGCCAAGCAGATAATATGGCGACTGTCTGAACCAAGAGAAAAAGTAGTCGGAATGGAGATCAATAGACTCCTCGACGCAAACTTCATACACGAGATCAAGGAAAGCTCTTGGCTCGCTAATACAGTGCTGGTGCCTAAAAAAGACACGGATATCCTGCGGATGTGCGTGGACTTCACCTCCTTGAATAAGCACTGCCCAAAGGATCACTTCCCGCTTCCACGAATCGACCAAATCATCGATTCTTCCGCGGGATGCAAGCGCCTCTTCTTCCTCGACGCCTACTCAGGCTATAGTAAAATTCGAATGAAGGAGGAAGACCAAGAGAAGATAGTGTTTATGACGCCATTCGGTGTGTTCTGCTACAACACCATGCCCTTCGGGCTAAAAAACGCAGGCGCCACCTATTAGCGGTGCATGCAGGCTTGCCTCAAGAATCAACTTGGTCGCAACATCCAAGTTTATGTCGACGACATCGTCATCAAAACCAAAGAGGAAGCCTCGCTAATCGACGATCTACGCGAGAACTTCGCCAACCTCGACCGCTACCGGATCAAGCTCAATCCGAATAAATGCGCCTTCGGCGTGCCATCTGGGCAGATATTCGGGTATCTCATCTCTACGAGACGGATCGAAGCCAACCCGAAGAAAATAAAGGCCATACTAGCCATGGAGAAGCCAAAGAACGTAAAAGGCGTCTAGCAGCTGGCTGGGCGAATCGCGACGCTCAGCCGATTCATCAGTCGAATGGGCGAAAAAGCGCTACCCTTCTATCAACTTCTCTGCAAATCCGACAAGTTCGAGTGGACAGACGACGCGCAAGAAGCATTCAAAGACCTCAAGCGCCTACTATCCACCTCGCCACTACTGGTGACACCTCGCGAAAAGGAGCCACTACTGCTCTACATCTGTCCCACCAACCAAGTGGTCAGCACTATGCTCGTGGTGGAACGAGCCGAAGAAATAAAGTCCACAGGGTGCAACGCTCAGCGAGGTGCTCACGTGAACGAAGCAGCAGTACCCGCACTACCAAAAGCTGGCCTATGGCGTCTTCATGACAGCCAGGCGACTGCACCTCTACTTTCAGGGGCATCCAGTCGTGGTGGTCAATGATGCTCCGCTCGGGCATATACTCAATAATCCTGATGCCACCGGATGAGTCGCGCTCTCGGGAATCGAATTGTCTCCACGAGACATAACATATGAGAAGCGTGACGCGATCAAGTCGCAAGTTCTCCTAGACTTTCTCATGCACTGGATGGAGAACCAACTCCCTGATAAGACAGATATGTCCTATCTTTGGACAATGCACTTCGATGGGTCCAAGCGAAAAGACAGGGCCGGCGCAGGTGTCATACTGACATCGCCCCAGGGAGACAAGATGAAATACATTCTGCAAATGCAATTCACCGCCTCCAACAATGAAGATGAGTATGAAGCGCTAATCCATGGGATGCTGATGGCGAAAGCCTGCGACGCCAAAAGGCTCATCATCTACGGCGACTCCAAACTGGTGGTCAATCAAACGATGCACGAGTGCGATGCACTGAGCGACAACATGATCGCCTATCGCGACCTCTATGACACACTCGAAGGAGACTTTGATGGATGTGAGCTGCGGCACGTAGGCCGCGAAAGCAATGGAGAGGCGGACACACTCGCCAACATTGGCTCCACCTGCGCCCCATACCACCTGGGGTATTTCTCGAGCGCATCTGCGAACGCTCCATCAAGCCAAAGGCTCTAGAGAAGAAAGCAAGCGCGTCAACGGACTCGGGGGCTACGCCACCCAACGAGCCAATGACACTCGATGACCTGGAGCTTGATACAGGACTCGAAGGACCAATGAGCATCATGATGATCGAGCCATCTCGACACAGCCGTACATCACATACCTGCTCAGCAAAAGGCGGCCAGAGGACCCGACTGATGCGCGACACATCGCGCGATGATCCAAGGCATTCGCCGTCATCAATGGCGAACTGTCAAGCGCATCATCACTGGAGTACTTCAATGGTGCATCTCCAATAGGGACGGAAGGGCCGTCCTCCTCGACATACACGAAGGCACCTGTGTGCATCATGCCGATAGTCGCGCCTTGTTGCCAAAGCTCTATGAGCTGGATTCTACTAGCCCACGGCCATGCTCGACGCCAAGGACATCATCCAACGCTGCAATGCCTGCTAGCGATTCGCCGACAAACCTCATGCACCTAGCACGGAACTTCGGCCAATACCACAGGCTTGCCTTTCGCGCAATGGGGACTCGACATGGTCGGCAAGCTCCCAAAATCCTCGCGGAGAGGTTACGTCTACCTCTTAGTTGCAGTTGACAAATTCACCAAGTGGATCGAGGCCATGCCGATGACAAATCAATCAGGGGCCAACACCGTCAAGTTCTTCGAGTCCATTGTCTACCGCTTCGGAGTGCCACACAGCATCATCACGGACAATGGGATGAACTTCACCTCTAAGGAATTCCAGGAATTCTGCGAAAACCTAGGAATCAACATAAGCTACGCCTCAATGGCTCACCTGCAGACCAACGGTCAAGTCGAAAAGGCCAATGGCCTCGTTTGCGGCGGAATCAAGAAACAACTCCTCCGACCACTCGAACAAGCTGCTGGATGCTGGCCAGACGAGCTACAATCCGTACTTTAGAGCATGCGCACAACTCCAAACAGCACCACGGGATACACCCCATTCTTCATGGTGCACGGTGCTAAAGCGGTGCTACCCACAGAACCGCGGGTGGTAGCCTACAATGAGCAAGAGTCAACTCTTGCACTCGAAGACTTCGTCGACCTCCTCGATGAGGCAAGAGAAATTGCAGCGGAGAGATCAATGATCTACCAGCAAAATCTCCGCAACTACCACAGCAGAAGGCTATGCCCCAGATCCTTCATCGAAGGAGACCTGGGCCTATGACTGGAGCAACAAGGGAATCTCAAGCTCGAGTCCCCTTGGGAGAGACGTTCTGTGATTATAGAAGTAATCCCAGGTGGCGCCTATCGCCTTAAAGATTTCGAGACAAGAGTCGCATATTCCAACCCCTGGAACGTCACGCAGATGTGTCGCTTCTACCCTTAGTCGTTTTTACATTTACAAATAAGCCTATTCAGTCAGGCTACTTAGCTACACATTTTACCTTGTACTATTCTGTGAATAAATAAAGCTAAGTGCCCCAAAACTTTGAGTTTTTCCTTACTTTCTTGCAATTTTATCACTCGGGGGCTGCGCCACCCTTTATACTTCCGTTCTACGAACAAATCATAGTATCCTGAGTAGCTGACACAACATCAATCGAACCCTTTATAAACACCAACCCAGTTGCAACGCACCTGATAGGTTGGCAAGGTGCTGAGATAAACACAAGTCAGGCTAACGTAAAGGAACTACAGAGTACAATACACTCGAACAATTATATAAGCTAACAAGCTTTTCACATATCAACGGGTGCTCAACACACCCAATACAATCATATGAACTTTACAACACTTATACATTTATGTGCAGGATACAAATCATGCTACTGCTGCAATATAAGAACGTTTGTCTGCTCCTCGAAGAAATCGACGATATCCTCTGCTGGTTGGTCAACCGCCTGATGATGCGGAACCATGTCCCAAGTCATTCCTTCTAGCGGGGGCGGCGGCCCAGCGGCAATAGACGCAACATCCACATCCGGCCTATGCAGTCGCACCAGCGATAATGCAGCTTTAGCACCAACTACCAACTGCTGCCGTACGCACTCGCGGACCGCACTCAAATCTTGAAACTTCGCCATGAGGGCCAGCTGGCTTGAAGGGATCGCATGACTGCGCCTTCTTCAAGCATTGGAGCACTCGAGAAGAACGATCTTGCAGGGTCGCCAAGGCAACCGTACGATCATGGTCAACCCAAAAGTACCCACTCGCATGTAATTGCTCCTGGGTCAAGCCATTCATTCGAATAGAATTCCGGTCCTTCTCATCCTATGGATGACGAGCACTAACAACTACACCAACCAAAATGGCAAAGTGTGAAGACAAGGCATCGCCGGGACTGACTAAAAGAAAAGATCATAGGGCACAAAGCTAACATTTGAACTGCTCATTCAGCTGCGCCACCTCCTCCAAGAGATACTTCTCACGGGTGGTGGCCTTCTCCGCCTTAGACTTCCATACATCTGTGCTATCACGGAGGATGGGCAACTCACGCTCCATCTGCTTAATGCGATCATGCAATCGTGAAAGCAATGAAAGCTCCTCCACCTTTGAGCGCGGCTGTGCCAAGGTTTCATCGGTGGACGGAGGATCATGAGGATCACTCGAAGGACCACTCGACATACCCTATCACAAATCAAGCAAGAGAAAATGAGGGACCAAGAATACATTGATAAAAGGCACAAGCGCATTCAAGCAGATCAAGGTCTCGAAGGGGATACTCTGACAAAAGCATAGTTCCAACAAAAGACAACTACAAGCTATTTCAGACTGGCAAACTAAGGAGCAATTTGCTTCTTCGACTTGGACTTTGATTTCGGAGGCCTCATCAAATCCGTGGCAGCCTCTGATGCCACAGACTTCCCGGTGGTAGCCCCTGATATCATAGTCTTCGCCGCCTTCTTCGCTTGTTTCAGCTCAGCAGAATATTTCACAACTGTGTCGATAAGTAGCGGCCCATACTTACCACAGCCAGTAGCGAAGGGAGCAAAAACTACCTGTTGGCCATCTGCACTGACGGGCATCGCCTTGGAGATCGTGGTGGCGTCCACCTCCATGCCATGGGCTTGCACCATCGCGAGTGCCATGGTGGCGCCGACAGACCGCTGGGAGTTCCTGAAGTCCATGGGAATACCCCCAGCCAGGGATTCCACCAGGTCCTCAAGGTTGTCAATCAGCTCAGCCTTGGGGGTTAGATCCTCGCGTATGTGACTGAGCACACCCTTGGCCTTCGTCAGCATCCCCGAAGGGAAGCGCTACGGTCTTCGACTATGGCGACAGCACCAGCCAACACATCTTCACGGCGAAGAGCCTAGGCGTCAAAGCTCAGGCCACTGGCATCTGCATAGAGCAAAGTGTTAGCACAATAACACGATGTTGACACAAGAAACAACAAAAAATTAGCTGAAGGAATACCTGAGAGGGACTTAGCAATCGAGAAAAGTTGCTCCTTGAACAACTTTTCCCTCTCGGCATTGGAGGCGTGCAAGTCCTCTTTGTTCTTTCGCAAGTCCTCTTCGCGCTTTCACGATTCCTCCAAAGTCGCGACTGCTTCGTCACGACTCTTCGCCGCCACGGCAAGCGCCTTCTCGAGGGAAGCAGCATGACAAAGAAGTTCGTTATGCTCAATTGCAAAGCACAAGACATATCATCAGTTGAATCTAGAAACTTCACGGACACAAAGACAAACCAAAACTAACCTTCAACAACGCGATGGCGATTGTCTAGCCGCGCATGCTGTCGACCCATGTCAAGGACTTGCTCCGCCAGGCAAGCAACTTCCTTCATGATGAGGTGCATCAGAAGAAAACAAAAGTTCAGCAACAGCACCAAGCATAAATCTGACTGCCAAAAACAGCAACAGGATGCTTACGTGATGCTCTAGCGACTCCGAAGATGACTGTTGCATAGTCATCCGGGCAACCATCTGATGTTCCCCAGCATGCGCGGAACTCAAAGAATTGTGCCCGTAGTGGGCCACCACCGGAGGTGAAGGAGACCGCTCGGCCACATCCTTGGCCTTGGAGTCCGTGACTCCGGACTCTTTCACAAACTTGACATCAGAAGACGACGATGCCGCTTGATTACAAAATACATCCAGAAAAAACTTCAGGGAAAGCAACTCCAAAAAGAAACCAAGACAAAGTCGCGAGTGCAGAACTCACCAGTCAAATTTATCAAGGTCAAAGGATTTCTCCTCCGACTCCGACGACCCCTTCGATTTCCGCATCTTCTTCCGGGCAGGAGGAGCTATGGAACGTACATGAACGGTGGGGATTGGCTCCTCTGCAGCAGCAGAAGGACCTTCAGGCATCGTCGAGGAAGTAGCGTCAGAATCCTTGCTACGAGAATGCTTGCGAGTGTCCTAGTCACTGGACTCGGGGGCTCCCTCTTCTTATTCAACTGGGACGGTCGACTCCGACTCGTCCTCTTCCTCCACTTCATGAGGGATAACTCCTTCAGGGCGAGGAGGCAAATTGGAAGACACCTTCCAATCCTGCATTCAGAAGATACATTATTATACATTAAGTACTTAATGGCCATCGACAAAGAAAGCTACTTCATAGTACAATTCTACCTCAGGAGGAGGGTTAGAGGCGTCGAAAGGAAGCACGACTGGTTCACCCGGAAGATCCTCCTTGGCGGTATATTTGGTCACCAATCGCAGCCTCCTATCTAATTCACTCGCAGAAATGCCATCGGCAGATACGCGAGTGGCATCGGTCGCACCGACCCAGCGGAACATGGGGTGGAAAAAAATCTAGCCTGCAGAGGCTGGACACGGCGGTGCAACCATGTGCGAATGAGAGCAGCACCTCCCTCTTCTTTGCCTATGCGACTCTCGAGGTCGCAGACACGCTTATACAGCACATCCATTTCCTCAGACTCGCTAGGCATCACGATATTCTTCCAAGAGCGCCTCCTCTTGCACGGCGTCGCGGGATCGAAGGGCGCGAGTCTGTAGTGCTCTCCGTCGGCCTTCTGGTCGCGGATGTAGAACTACTTGTCTCTCCACCCTTGGATAGACGTAGTGAGCTTGATATCAAAGTAGGTGACAGAGGAGTCGACGTGGATTCCGCAGCCTCCTATGTCGTAGACTACCGAACCGGATGCCGATTGGCGTTTCAGCTTAAAAAGCCTCTTGAAGAGGCCAAAGTGCGGCTCGATTCCGAGCCAGCACTCGCAAAGAGTAATGAAGCAGGAGATGTGGAGAATAGAATTTGGGGACAACAGATGCAGCTGGAGCCCATAGAAGCAAAGGAGACCCCTGAAGAAAGGATGCAGGGGGAGAGAAAGACCTCGGATGATGAAGGCAAGGAACATCACCCAGAACCCAGGAGGAGGACAAGGGATTACCTCCTCGTCGGGCACTCGTGAGTCATCTTCCGCGGACGGCAGAACTCCATCTCGACGGTGAAGTTGTAGCTAGGCGGGCTTAATGATGGACGCGTGCCAGGCGCCGTTGGTAATGCGGGTGCCCGCACCCTTCTTCTTCCCAGCGCCGACGGCGTTGGTGCCCACGGTGGTGGTACCGCCCGTCTTCTTGGTGGCGGCAATGGTGGCTGCGGACCCAGCGGCGGTGCCTCCCTTCTTCTTGCCCTTCTTTCGATGGCGGTGTGAACGGAGGAAGTAACTGGGGAAGACACGGAGCTGGTCTAGTGCCACGAAAATGAAGTGCGAAAGGAAGGAGAGAGCAGCATCAACGGCGACGGAGGCACGAGCAAAGAAGACAGATGGGGAAAATTACCGCAGTTGCGCTACTACTTAACCTCCTCATGGAGACCATCCAATGGCCAGCAGAAACCCTACTATACGCGTGGAGCACATCTCCATCGACATGTGGCGAAGCTGAAGCACGGACCGTCCCCCACTATTCCCATTATACGCGGAAATCGAGGAGACGCGGTTAAAACAGAAGATTACGCACGCCCGGTCAAATCAAAGTCAGAAAGTGGGACCCACCACTCGTCACGTCCCATCAAAGCCGCTCATGCGGGCAACCGAGGTCATCACATCGTTAGCACTAACGTCATCGATTCCAGCAGCAGAAGATTTCGATTACTTTAGCCCTTGCTTGAGTCTTCGAGTCAACCAAGCACTCCGGGGCTACTCCCATAGGGAGCGCTGGTCGCGCACCCTACGATTATTATTTTTCTACAGGTGAATGAATATTCAACACAAACCAACCACTTGAATCTAGGATTCGATTGTGCATTAGGGGTTACTCCCATAGGGAGCGCCGGAAGCAAATTCGACTGAAACAAGCAACAAAGACGATAACAGTCACAAAAGGTCTTTAGTCCCTGCTTGAGTCTTCGACTCAACCAGGCACTCGGGGGCTACTCCCATAGGGAGCGCTGGCCATGCGCCCTATGATTATTTGTACATCGTACTGTGTGTTGATAACATCCACACTCGAATGCTAGGGCGACTCCGCCTCATAATTTCCCTACAAAGAGAATGCATCTCCTGGGCCACCCGAATCATCTCCGTGGTGACCAAAATTTTGGATGTCGTGCTTATAGCGTGAAGATAAGACCTAAATAAGGCCTGGCAACGCATCTGCTGCGCACTACCAGAAACATATCCGTGCCTACATGTAAGATGAACATGCCTTGATGGACGCGTCGAGTGCTCACACTTATACACTGGAATTCGACTCCTGTAAAACCTCCGCGGCTTGAGTCAAATTACGCCAGCACTTTTCCGAATTCGAGCCCGGGGACTCGAGTTTGAGTAGAATTGCGTTGTTTTGCCCTAAGGCAGTTAACTGATACCGATACATCGGATAAATCAGGCACGTATATCAACAATCCCTATGACATAAAAGAACACTCAGAAAAAGCTCAATCATGCACTCGAAAAGCTTCATAAAGTCTCTAGTCGAATCTGCGATTCCACTAGACACTCAGGGGCTACTAACATAGGTATACCCTACAGGTACTCGAGTTTGGTATATATGGCCCAGATATAGCAGAATCCCACGGCGTTGCCAAGGCCCAATGCAAAATTTGGGTGACCCACGGACTCTTCGATTGCTTGCGAGTCAAGATGCAGTTTAAGATAGAAAGTTCAAAGGGGCGAACCCTTATCTGTAACCGACTCGACCTGCTACACGAGACCTAGCCTATCTATATAAAGGCTAGGAGGGGCCGGAGAGCAGGACAACACACAACCCTAGTTTCCACAACTCTCGCCAGATTGCATCTGCGCACCCCTGTAATCTTCGATTCCTTCGTTAATTCCAAGAGCAGACAAGCAGGAGTAGGGACCTCTACGAGGCCTGAACCTGGGTAAAACTTGCGTCCCTGTGTGATTGTTTGCTAGCCTACTGATGCCTCCAGTGCTCCCTCCTTCTGCAAAATCCAAGTCCATAACAATGGGCATTGGCGAGTTAAACCCTCGTCAAGAACCGTCTTCCCACTCTCATAATAACTTTCAGTATAATGCATAAATTTAATGATATAACTATCACAAGAACCATTGTAGCAATGATCACTTATCCTAACAGAAAACACAGGAACACTAGCTCTCATAACCCTACTTTGTGAAACAAGGGATATCCTTACAAAGGATAGTGTGTCCCTCTTCTACATATTTAGTGACAAAGTCTTTCACATTTGCTATCATAGGTTCGACAACTACTTGTTCATCAGGTTCAATAGCTTTATTTGTACTTCATTAACTATACTAGCTATCATAGAATGTTCCTTTATCTTAATTGGGAAAGGCATTTTCTCAATGTAAGGTTCAGGTAAAACATGATTAGTAGTATAAACTTCAGTATTTCTTGCAGGAACACAATGAGCAATATCTTTATATGGCTCATGATACTTATTCCATTTATTTTTAGGAATTTTAATATCGGAAGCAAAAGCCTTAAAATAAGTTGCAATAGCTTGAGAGTCTAGACCATAAGTATTTTTAATATTTTGAAAGTCATTAGTTCCCATAAAAGATTCAATGCATTCATAATCGTAATTTATACCTGACTTTCTTCCTTTATCATTCTCCCATGCTTCAGCATTGTCTTGAATATGGTCTAGAAGGTCCCATTTAGCTCCTTCTTCCATGCGTGTAAATGATCCAGCACAAGAAGCATCCAATAAATCCTCATCATGAAGACAAATTCTTGCATAAAAGTTAGTGATAATAATATTGTTGGGGAGCTCATGAATAGGACATTTGAGCATTCGTAACTTCAATCTCCCCCAAGCTTGAGCTGTACTCTCTCCATCAAGAGGCCAAAAGTTGTATATTTGATTCCGATCTTTATGAATCTCACTAGGAGGATAAACTTTTGAATAAAAGAGAGGTACTACTTCCTCCCATTCAAGAGCTTGACCATTCGTTAGTAGCTTGTACCATTCCTCAGCTCTTCCTTTCAGTGATAATGAGAATAACTTCTTCTTGACTTGATCTAGTGTAATACCTGCACACTTGAACAACCCGCATAATTCGTGTATAAAGAGCAAATGATCACCGGGATGGATAGTTCCATCTCCAAAATAGTAGTTATCCATAACATGATCAATAATTCTTGTAGGTATTTTAAAAGTATCATTCTCAGTAGGTGGTGGTTCATCCACTACCTTAGCAATGGCAGTAGCATTAAGAAATAAGAAACTAAGTGAATTATCCATAGTGAAAATAAAGTAACTAACAGAAGTAAACAATACTCACAGTAGAAGTTTCCCTTACCAGTTCCACTCTCCAATAGCGCTTCACTCCCCGGCAACGACGCCAGAAAATAGTCTTGATGACCCACAAGTATAGGGGATGTATCGCAGTATTTTCGATAAGTAAGAGTGTCGAACTCAACAAGGAGCAGAAGGTGTTGACGGGTGGCTTGGAGCAGGAATTCTCTGTAACTACTTAGCAAACGGATTTTTAGGGTTTTTTGATAATGTAGATAAATAAAGTGCGAGCAAATAAAATACAATGATAATAAATGCAGCAAGTGGCCCAATCCTCTCTTTAGCAAAGGACAAGCCGGTTGTATTACTTAAGATGACCAAACGTTCTCGAGGAAACATGGGAATATCGTCAAGTGCTTTCGCTTCATCTAGTTGATTAATCTTCTTTAGTTTGATACATGTTGTGTGGGTGAACATGTGCTAATGTACCGACCTTCCTAGGACTAATACATAGTTGTGATTATACCCCTTGCAAGCATCCGCAAGTACAAGAAAGTAATTAAGATAGAAACCTAACCACAACTTTATACTCTAAGATCCTGACATCCCTTGTGCAAAGGTTTCCTACCGAGGGTTCAGGTTTCTGTCACTCTCGCGACTCCTACGATTAGTAGCCAAATACACAATGCATTCCCCTAGGCCCATAAAGGTGAAGTGTCATGTAGTCGACGTTCACATGACACCACTAGAAGAATAACACCACAACTTAAATAACAAACTATTGAATCTTTCTCAACACATCCACTACTAACAACATGACTTCTCCCATGTCCTCAAGAACTAAACAAACTACTCACAAGACCTCATATGGATCAAGATCAGAAATGAAATAATGATAAGTAACAGTCTAAACATAACAATAATTCAACGGTTCCACTCAATAGTATCAACTACAACAAGTAATCAACACCGGGAAAGTTTCCCCTAAGAACTATGCAAGATTCAACCCAATTGTTACAGCGGTATGGAGTGGTGATGATGGTGCTGGTGGATATGATGGTGATGATGATCCCGATGAAGTCTAGCTTGATGGTGGTGTTGATGGCGATGATCTCCCCTCTCCGAGAAGGAATTCCCCTGGTAGAATTTTGTCTACAAGAGATCTTTCTCTCTCTGTAGTTTTCCGCCCCGTAGAGGCGGCCGAATCTTTCTGTGGTCGCTCCCCCAGGCTTAGGGTTTCGTGGGGATAATATACGCCAAAGGGGAGAGCCAGGAGTAGGCTAGGGTGTCCACACCACCTGGTGGCGTGGCCTAGGGTAGCCCGCGCCAGGGGGTGGTGTGGGTGGGGCATCTCCACTCCCCCTTCTGGCATCCTTCGTCTTCTGGAAAAAAAGGATTTTCCATGTATTTTCCCGAATTTTCTGATCTTCACGAATATCGCCTCCAAACTGCCCCTTTTCCATCAGAATCCTGACTACAGCGGTCCATGCTCCAAAAGTCATCAACCATGCAAAAACAGATGAAATAACATAAGCATCATCTCTTAATATGAAATATATTAATGAATAACAGTAAATAATGATATAGAATAGTGATTTAAAATGAACGTATCAGGAGGGAGGAACCAAGAGAGAGTCACCAAGCCATATCCTCCACCACGGCGGAGCCCTCCCGCCGTGCCTCCGCCATAGCCGCCTCCAAACAGATCTACACCATCACTATCACACAAGAGGAGAAGGGACTAGGATCTTGAAGGCTTCCACATCGATCTATATCGTTGTCTTCATCAACACCATCTCCATCATAGATACCCTTTGGTTACTTGTTGTAATTCTATATTGAATCTTGGATTTGCACTTGTGTTAAATTGTATCCTCATACTTCATCCATATTCTATCCATGATGTTGATTGCCTTCATGTGTGAGTAGTTTCCTTTGTTCTTGGGGAGATGGAGGAACCCTAGTATGAGATTGAATTGAGATAAATATTATTATGTGATATTGTTCATTATCTGTCTATGTTAATTGTCTTCATCTTGATGTTGGGAGTTGTGCACCTCCATAATATTTTCCTCTTAGAGGGACTTGCTGAAGGGGATTACTTGTTGGTAGACGGAAGGATGATAGCACTTATTGTGACTGTAAAGTAGTTGTCATTCTTTACATACTAACTTGGGGAATCAAGGAGAACTCATCAAGCCATGTCTATGCCACGGGAGAAATCCCTTAATAGTGTGGTAACACGACGGTTGTCGGTTATTGTCGGTTGTGGTTATGAGGATGATGTGTGCAGCGTTTGCTGGCTATTCGTCCATATATGGAGCTCCTCCCACACATATCATAAATGGTCTTATTCATTATAATAATTTTGATCACTCTTTCTAATTACTAGAAGTGGATCCACTACTCCCTGAGAACTCTTTCCATCATCTTGCAGACTTTCGTAATCATACTTGCATGCTCTTGTTTACTTACAACTTTAGTTTACTTATTGTTTTCTTATTTGAAAACCCAAAAATATCTTTCACACAAAACTCGCATTTTATCTTGTTACTTAGAACGTTATTTAGCATTACTATTTCAGTATTTAGTTCAAAGAGTTATTAGACTTCAGACTCCTGCTCCATGTGGGATCAATATCTTTATTTCAAAACTAGCTACAAACGATCTGTGTACTTGAAGTTATCAAGCTATTTTCTGGCGCCATTGCCGGGAGCTAAGCGGTGTAGGTCTTTTAGCTTTTGTTTATTTATTTTAGTTTTGCTAGATTTTGTTTTAAGCTTTCTTTATTTTCCGCAATTGTAATTTTTCTTTTGTTTATAAACCAAAAACCCATAAAAATATTTGGTACTAATCATGTCTTCCAAGAAGAATACTCTTGAACAGAAGAAGCTCGCAAGGGAGGAGAAGTTGCGAGAAATACTGAATCAATGGGTGGCTCTGGTGAATGATTATACATCCGTGCTATGTGCCTCATACCAGTTTGCTTGTAGATTTTGCGGATCCAAAGATCATATCGCCTACCAATGTAAGTTTAACATTGATCCCGCGTTAGAATCTTATAATAGAAATGAGTTTAAAAGCTTAGTTGATATGGAAGTTCTAGAATTTGCGCTTTATACTGGTTGTTCAGAATTGTTTTCTTCTATAAAAAATAATATTCGAGAAAGATGCCAGGAGGTTGATGAAATAATTGAAGAATTTTATCATATATTTTCATGTTGCTGTGAGTACTTTATGGATAATGTTTTAGCTTGCACTGTTTATGAGCGGGTTTCAGCCTGCATGGAAAAGCCTAGCCTATTGTAGGATCAAAAATCTAAAGAGAAGGCAACATCATATGAAGAACCTCCACCTAAACCGCCTGAACACATTGCTAATAAAGAGGTGGAACTTGATATTGCACCCTCGCAACTAGTGGAAGGTAAGCCCAAAGGTAAGACTATCGCTGAGCTACTCGCGGATTACCTTAGTAAGAATGAAGAGGATCAACTTAATCAACCACTTGAATCTCCTACTTCTGAAAATAACTTTCCACACACAAATAGTGTGCATGCAGACGATATCTCATTATCTAGTAATGATTTCTATAAGTCCCAAACTTATGATGATTGTTCTGAGGAGGAACTAGAAAATGAATCTTTCTATGAATATTGTGATGCTATTAACATGGGACAGGAAATCCCATTGGAGAAGGACGAAGTTCCTTCCCAAGAAGAGGATGAACACGAAGAAGAACTGCTAATCCTTGAGGATATGCAACTACTGGACATGTGGAAGCAGGTGGATTACTGTTCTGGTAATTTGTTCGAAGAGATGAGGCAATATAATGGTAAGCCTAACTAGTTTTATGATTATGAATGCATGCCTCTCTTTGAAGATTTTTATCAACCAATACTCACATAGACGGTAGTAATGTAAAACTCTCGGAATACATAGTTTATGAAGGGTCTCATGAGAAAATTGGTATTATTTTGAAAAGTAGCGATAATGAGGATTTAGCAAGGTATCATAATATTATGGATTATATTGTCAATTATTGTCAAGAACATTTTAGTGGGAATGCACTTGTGATGAAGAGCAAGGAGCTATGCAAAACAATAGTTCCCGAAACTAACATTTTGCAGGAACCACTGGATAACAAGGAGGAACACCAAAAAGGTGAGGTTGAAGACAAACATGATTCTACTAATAATAAGTTTGTTTATGATGCCTCAGTCAAGTAATGATTCTTATTGTGGTGAAACTGAAGATAATTTATCTGTGGAGGCTTTATGCCTTGATACTCATTTGGACAACACTAATAATGATGAACTAGAGATAAATCCTTATAGTATTAATGAGCAGGTTTTGGGAGAGCACATCTTTGATGAAATATTTGTTGATGATGTTTCTTTTTGTGATTGGATTGATAACTCTAGAACTGATGAACTTGATAGTAAGGGTGATGGACAAGAGAATAGAGACACTTTTGAATTTTCCCTGCTGCTGAAGATGAGTATTATGAACTGCTTCCTCGTGATAGTGTAACCCAAGAAGAGTACTATGAATTGTATCCCGATGATGTTATCAAAGGTAAAATGCTTGACTTTACATGTAAATATCTAATCCTTTAGTTGAAGCTATCTAGGGAGGTATGCTCACCACACATGGCGCATCAATCATCATTTGTGAGTAATAACACATTTATCTTCAAGACTCCGATGCACTGCAAGCGAGTGAGACTTCGACCAGGCTATAATAGTAAGTGCTCCAAACCTCTTTTGGAGGTAAGATAAATAATTATCTGGCTCATTGATACATTGCAAACGTATCTATAATTTTTGATGTTCCATGCTTGGTTTTATCCACTTTCTTGTGTTTTGTTCCAACTTTGGAGTACTTTTCATATGATTTCTTGGACTAACCTATTAACAAGAGCCACAGTGCCAGCTGCATGTTTTCTGCTGTTTTTGGTTCCAGGAAAGTCAGAAAATGAATATTCTCGGAATTGGACGGGACAAAAGCCAAAGTGCCTATTTTTCTGGAAGGGATCAAGTGCCATAATACGAGACGGAGAAGGGCCAGGGGCCGGCCACACCACCTGGCCGCGCGGCCAGGCCTGACCCGCGCCAGGGGGTGGTGTGGTGGCTCCCGGCACCCCCTCGGCCTCTCCTTACGCCTATAAGTTGCCCTCAGGACAAAAACCTTAAGTACCCGATCAAAAATCCACGAAAGAGTCTGCAGCTGCCGTCATCTCCATCCCTAGATCGGGAGGGATCTGAAGCTCTTCCCGGCACCCTGCCGGAGAGGGGAATTCACCCTAGAGGCCTTCTTCATCACCATGCAAGCCTCCGTCGTGATGCATGAGTAGTTCATCCTTGGACTACGGATCCATGTAGTAGCTAGATGGATGGTTTCTCCTCCTTTGTGCTTTCATGTTTAGATCCTGTGAGCTCCGTTCATGATCAAGATCATCTTTTTGTAATTCATACATGTTGTGTTTGCGGGGATCCGATGGATATTGAGATGCTATTTCAGATTGATTATTGATTCTATCATGTCTTTGTTATTTGTGATCTTGCATGATTTCCGTTGTTTGTAGCTATCTTGGCCAAGTAGATGCTAACAACTCCAAGAGTTAGTATTTATGCTCGATAGTGGGTTCATGCCTCTAGTAATCTGGGGAAGTGATAGAAATCTCTAAGGTACTAGATGTGCTGTTGCTACTAGGGAGAAAACAACAATCCTTTGTTCATAGAACAACCGTATTGTTTACTTTACACGCAGTTCGTAAAGCAATAATCTGTTGCTTGCAACTTAATACTAGAGGGGGTTTGGATGATAACCTGAAGGTGGATTATTAGTCATAGATGCAGTTGGATGGCGGTCTATGTATTATGGTGTAATGCCCAATCAAGTCTCAGAGGAGTCAAGATGATTAGTATATGCATGTATTGCTTTCTCAGTCTTTGTCAATTGCCCCGCTGTAATTTGTTCACCCAACATGTTATCTATCTAAGGAGAGCCACCTCTAGTGAACTATGGATCCCGGTCCTTGTCTTTTATATTCAATCTACACTCTTTTACTTCTTTGTGTTTACTTTCTGCAACTTTTACTTCTTTCCATTCGATACGTTTAATCCTTTGTTTTCTGCAAAACACGGTGAGATTGACAACCTCATCGCAAGTTGGGGACAAAGTTCTGTGGTTGTGTTGTGCAGGTCTCCACATTGCTACTAGCACCGGTAGTGCGCCCTGCCAAAGCTCAGCTAGTAACACTTTTGGGATGTTTCCTTGCTCCTACTGGTTCGATTAAACCTTGGTTTCATAACTGAGGGAAACTTGCTGATGTGCCCATCATACCTTCCTCTCGGGGTTCCCAACGAGCTCTACATCAACCACGAGCCATCAACACTTTTCTGGGCGTCGTGCATTGAGCCATCAAGCATTTTTCTAGCGCTGTTCCCGGGGAGTCAAGGACATCTTCACAAGGGGAGAACCTCATAACCAATCTCTTTACTTTGTTGTTTTTGTTTTGCTTAGTTTTCTTTTTGCTTTGTTTGCTTGTTTTGTTCTTCAAAAACACAAAAAAAATAGTTTTACTTGTTTGCTTTCTTATTTGAAAACCCAAAAAAATGACTACTCTTGAAAACACTAAGTTGTGTGACTTCACTAGCACCAACAACAATGATTTTATGAGCACACCTATTGCTCCACCTGTGGCTGAAAATACCTTCTTTGACATAAAGCCTGTTTTGCTCAATCTTGTTATGAGAGAACAATTTTTTGGTATTGGTAATGAAGATGCTGCTTCCCATCTAAATAACTTTGTTGAACTTTGTGAGATGCAAAAGCATAGGGATATAGATGGTGATATTATTAAGCTAAAATTGTTTCCTTTCTCTTTGAGAGGAAAAGCTAAAGAATGGTTGAATTCCTTAACTAGGAATAGTATTGATTCTTGGACTAAATGCAAAGATGCTTTTATTGGAAAATACTATCCCCCTGCTAAGATTATATCCATGAGAAGTGAAATAATGAAGTTTAAACAACTTGATAATGAGCATGTTGCTCAAGCCTGGGAAAGAATGAAATCTTTGGTAAAGAATTGTCCCACTCATGGACTAACTGCTTGGATGATCATCCAAACTTTTTATGCAGGATTGAACTATTCTTCAAGGAACCTATTGGATTCAGCTGCTGGAGGTACCTTTATGACCATCACTTTGGGTGCTACAACAAAACTTTTGGACAATATGATGGCTAATTATTCTGAATGGCATACTGAGAGAGCTCCACAAGGTAAGAACTTAAATTCTGTTGAGGAAACCTCCTCCTTGAGTGATAAGATTGATATTATTATGTCTATGCTTGTTAATGGGAAAGCCCATATTGATCCAAATAATGTTCCTTTAGCCTCTTTGGTTTCTCAAGAAGACCAAGTTGATGTGAACTTCATAAGAAATAACAATTTTGGCAACAATGCTTATGATAATAATGCTTATAGGAACAATTTTGGTAACAACAATTATAGGCCCTACCCTCCTAGTAATACTTATGGCTATAATGGTAAACCTGAATTACCTAGTGAAGGAAGAATTTTAGAAGTTGAAAGAGCCACTAAAAACTTCATGCAAATGCAATATGAGCAAAATAAACTATTTACTAAAACTATGGAGGAACAATCTATCATTTTGAAGAAGATTAGCCATCAACTTGAGAGTCTAAATAGGGAAATTCCTAGTTTACAATTGAAACTCTCTAATGCTGAAAGAAATATATCATCTTTGTCTGAAGCTCAATCTTCATTAATTAATAAAATGGCTGCTAAACCTGAAATTAGTGAGAATCCCTTTGCAGCTACTAATGCTATACAAGTAAGAATTGATGAAAATGTTAGACTATTAGCTGAATTACATGCTAAGTGGGAAAGAGAAGATGACATTGCTAGAAACATTAGTGTTTCTACTATCACCACCACTAGTGTTGAGGCTAGTAATAGTCCTACTACTTTAGATGATAAAGTTGATTTTGATCTTGATGGTTGCAATATCGCTGAAGTTATTAAGTTCCTACAAAATCTTGCCAAAAGTCCTAATGCTAGTGCTATGAACATGGCTTTTACAAAACACATTACTGATGCTCTCATAAAGATTAAAGAAGAAAAGATGAAGCATAAAGCTTCTATTCCTATAAAACAAGAAGATGGTTGGGAATCCATCATTAATATGAAAGTGAATGACTTTGATTTCAAATCTTTGTGTGATCTTGATAGTAGTGTTTCTATTATGCCTAGAAGGATTTATGATATGCTTGATTTGCCTCCTCTTGAAGATTGTTATTTGAATGTCCCACTTGATGCTAATGCTAAAAAGAAACTCATGGGGAGTCTTAATGATGTTCTTATTATGGTTAACGATTCCTATGTCCCCGTTGATTTCTATGTTTTGGATGTTGAATACAATGCTTCTTGTCCTATTACATTCGGAAGACCTTTTCTTAGAACTGTTGGTGCCATCATAGATATGAAAGAAGGCACCATTAAATATCAACTCCCACTCAAGAAAGGTATAGAACACTTCCCTAAAAAGAGAGAAAATATTTCTTTTGATTCTCATATGAAAACAAAATTTGGTCTTAATGCTTCTTCATTTGAGAACACTTGATTCTTTCTTTGCTTCTTATGCCTAACTTAAAGGCGTTAAAGAAAAGTACTTGTTAGGAGATAACCCAATAGTTTTAGATAAGTCTTGGAAGTTATTAACTCTGTAATAAACTCTCCTTATCCTTTTATTTGCTTTTTGTGCCAAGAGTAACCTCTAATGAGAGTGAAGTAATGATTGGCAAAGTTGCTGTCCCGAAACAGATTTTTGTGCTTCACCATAAAAATTCGTGAGAGAGCTATGTATGTCGGATTGAGCTGTCATTTTTTGTGCTTCTGCCCCAGCTTGTTATATAACTTTCGTTAGTTCAACACGTTTTGATTTGAGCAACAGAAGGTTTTCAAAAAAAATCGTCTTTACCTGCTGGTCTGTTTTGACAGATTTCTGCCATTTTCTGCATTTGCTTCTTGTTAGTTCCTGCTTGAGTTCTTTTGGGGAATTGAGCTTTTTGAGGGAAGTGCTACAGTAGCTAGTGTTCTAATGGAAGTTTATTTGGTGTTATAACTGAACCTTGAGACTTATTTATCTTAAGTGCACTAATGTTGCTAATGAGATTGTGTGAAGTTTTGTATGAAGGAAAAATTCTAGGTGTATGGAAGGAATGAGTAATGCGATGAAGGATGGACTAAAGCTCAAGCTTGGGGATGCCACGCGTGTCACCCCAAGAAATATCCAAGAAGTACAAGCGTCAAAGCTTGGGGATGCCCAAGGCATCCCCTTCTTCATCAATAAAAATCCCAGGTTTCTTTCAAACGCTTCATTTTTATTGTTTCGTGCACAATTATGTTTTTATTGGAGCGTCTTCTTTTTCGTTTTCATTTTGGTTTTTAGTTTGCTTGGTTTTCTTAGTTTTTGGAATAAATTGGTTGGACCCCCTCTTTCATACTTTGGTTTGCAAATAGTTTGGTTTGGTTTGGAAAAGAGTAGGAAAGTTCATACTTATGTGGTAAAAAGAGCTTGTTTTTGACTGTGACCTATGCTTTGTCATGCCATGCTTGATATTGTTTTGACTTTATGCTTAGTATTCGTTTCTGTAGCATGGCTTGTTATAAACAATTGAGATTGCTTAATGTGCCTTGGATGAATCATGCGTTGTTTTAGCATATTAAAGCATAGTATAGTGGTATTCTCCTTTGATGCTTTATTTGAGTTGACTTGGCGCATGCTCACACCATGTTATGACTATGTCAAGTCACCATAGCATGTATGATCCCTTAGTTTTCAACTTGTAGTATCACTTTATGCTTTGATCAATGATGTTTTGTCGCTTTGCATGATTATGGCCATTATTGCTCTCTTAGTTTGTCGCTCTCGGTCTTTTGCTAGCCTCCACAACAAAGTATGAGTTCCACTCATGCATCCAACTCCCTAAAACAAGTTATTCCAAAGAGTCCACCATACCTACCTACTAGCTTATGCTATTCCAAGTATATTCATGCTTTTGTTTACCTTCCACTTGTTATGAGAAAACTAGTGATTAAAGCTCTCACGAACTTGATGGCACACTTTACTTTTTGCCCCTAATAAACTTGAACCATTGGGTCCTTCTTTGTTGTGTATATGCTTGCGCTTTATAAGTTGAAATTAGCAGAACCATGTTTCATGGGGAACGCTTTCAACATTGCACTTGTACTTTGTACCCCGTTGATATCATGTTCTTTTGCTTACGGATCCCGGCGGTGTGAAATAAAAGTGGAACTTGTAAGATCATGGAGTTTGTATGTGTGTTAGAGAAACACCTGGGTCGCTAGCCTAAGCCATGCCTAATCATGGTGGAAACTTGCAGCATCACCATAATGAGCATTCTATGAAGCATCCTCAATAAAAACCTATATAAATAGCAAATAAAAAGATCGCTGAGATGCTCATTGTCTGCTTGCCTTGTCATTTTGATTATGGGAAAGCTCCCGTATCATGTGCAAGGGCTACCCCATTGGCGGTTCTTAATGATACACATATACTTATAATGACAAGAGCTTACTCGTGACTGAAGTTGAGTAGCATGAGGATCGGTCTTCGTAAGTAAGGGGCATGAGATTTCGGTTTATAACTTGTCAAGCATATCCTCTTAGTTGTGTCACTTTAACCTTAATCACCTTCAAGATGCTTATGATAGGGGCAATGAGAGCTCAAAACTATAAGTACCATAATTTTTGGAAGCTCTTTATGAGACTTGAATCCCTACTTCCTTTTACAAAAGGCCTTTCTTCCACCATTATATTGAGTCTCCACCTTCTTTCTTTATGCACTACTTTGAGAGCATAGTGACCATTCTTAGTTCTATGTGCATTGTCCCAAGACTAGTTGATTGATGCGTACTTTGTTATTGCTTGTTTTAAACTATTGTATCTAGTCACTCTTATGAACTTTGAAGGTGTCCTATGCATTTATATTTGCTACTCTATTGAGGTACAAGCTGAATACTATTATGCTATTTTTCTTTATGTGAAACAAACAAACGTCTTGCAAAGCATTGTTATTCATGAATCTTTTGTTTGTGCCTTTTCATGTTGCATCATAGTTTCTTTGATTATTGCTAGAACTTTGTCTTTCATGTTATGATTGAAGTACTATGATCCCAGCTTTGAATGTTTTGCAAATACTTTGATCAAGTCTTTGATGGTGCATGTCACCTCAAAAATTATTTCTTTTTATCAATTACCTACTCGAGGACGAGCAGGAGTTAAGCTTGGGGATGTTGATACATTGCAAATGTATCTATAATTTTTGATGTTCCATGCTTGGTTTTATCCACTTTCTTGTGTTTTGTTCCAACTTTGGAGTACTTTTCATATGATTTCTTGGACTAACCTATTAACAAGAGCCATAGTGCCAGCTGCCTGTTTTCTGCTGTTTTTGGTTCCAGGAAAGTCAGAAAATGAATATTCTCGGAATTGGACGGGACAAAAGCCAAAGTGCCTATTTTTCCGGAAGGGATCAAGTGCCAGAATACGAGACAGAGAAGGGCTAGGGGCCAGCCACACCACCTGGCCGCGCGGCCAGGCCTGGCCCGTGCCAGGGGGTGGTGTGGTGGCTCCCGGCACCCCCTCGACCCCTCCTTCCGCCTATAAGTTACCCTCGGGACGAAAACCCTAAGTACCCGATCAAAAATCCACGAAAGAGTCTTTAGCCACCGTCATCTCCATCCCTAGATCGGGAGGGATCTGAAGCTCTTCCCGGCACCCTGCCGGAGAGGGGAATTCACCGTGGAGGCCTTCTTCATCACCATGCAAGCCTCCGGTGTCATGCGTGAGTAGTTCATCCTTGACTACGGATCCATGTAGTAGCTAGATGGCTGGTTTCTCCTCCTTTGTGCTTTCATGTTTAGATCTTGTGAGCTCCGTTCATGATCAAGATCATCTATTTGTAATTCATACATGTTGTGTTTGCGGGGATCCGATGGATATTGAGATGCTATTTCAGATTGTTTATTGATTTTATCATGTCTTTGTTATTTGTGATCTTGCATGCTTTCCATTGTTAGTAGCTATCTTGGCCAAGTAGATGCTAGCAACTCCAAGAGTTAGTATTTATGCTCGATAGTGGGTTCATGCCTCTGGTAATCTGGGGAAGTGACAGAAATCTCTAAGGTACTAGATGTGTTGTTGCTACTAGGGAGAAAACAATAATCCTCTGTTCATAGAACAACCGTATTGTTTACTTTACACGCAGTTCATAAAGCAATAATCTGTTGCTTGCAACTTAATACTGGAGGGGGTTTGGATGATAACCTGAACGTGGATTATTAGTCATAGATGCAGTTGGATGGCGGTCTATGTATTATGTTGTAATGCCCAATAAAGTCTCAGAGGAGTCAAGATGATTAGTATATGCATGTATTGCTTTCTCTGTGTTTGCCAATTGCCCGCCTGTAATTTGTTCACCCAGCATGTTACCTATCTAAGGAGAGCCACCTCTAGTGAACTATGGATCCCGGTCCTTGTCTTTTATATTCAATCTACACTCTTTTACTTCTTTGTGTTTACTTTCTGCAACTTTTACTTCTTTCCATTCGATACGTTTAATCCTTTGTTTTCTGCAAAACACAGTGAGATTGACAACCTCATCGCAAGTTGGAGACAAAGTTCTGTGGTTGTGTTGTGCAGGTCTCCACATTGCTACTAGCACCGGTAGTGCGCCCGGCCAAAGCTCAGCTAGTAACACCTTTGGGGTGTTTCCTTGCTCCTACTGGTTCGATTAAACCTTGGTTTCATAACTGAGGGAAACTTGCTGCTGTGCTCATCATACCTTCCTCTTGGGGTTCCCAACGAGCTCTACATCAACCACGAGCCATCAACACTTTTCTGGGCACCGTGCATTGAGCCATCACTCATATCTAATGAAATCATATTGGAGAAAATCCTGGCTACTTGGTTATAAGAAAGCGCTTCCCGGGAGGCAACCCGGAAGTCATTAAGTGTCTTTCTTAGTTTTCTGTCTTGAGTCTTGATGCATTCATGTTGCATTGGAATTTTTATTCTTTTCATGATTTGCTATTAGAGTTATCTTGTTGTAGTTTTCAAAAGGTAGAATTTATTATTACAACATGCTGTTGTTGGTCAAAAATTAAAGTTGTTATTTTACTGTCAAAACAAGGTATATCACTAAGTTTCAGGTTAAGAAAGAATTCTCGAAGAAATAGGAATTTTTTGATGCATACAGAGAGTTTAACGACCAACTATACGCGGGATTAAAAATTCCGGCCGTATAGTTCTGGTCGTATAGATATCGGTGCCTCCATACAAATTATTTTCCAATGTACTTAGAGTTTAACGACCAACTATAGGGCGGGAATAAAAATTCCGGCTGTATAGTTCCGGTCGTATAGATATTGATGCCTTTGTATATTTTCTTTCCCAGGGACAAACAGTTTGACGACCAACTATACGGTGGGAACATTTTGTTCCGGCCGTATAGTTGCACCCGTATAGCTGCGCCGCCAGGAGGAAACCCTAATATTTTGACAGAAGGCCAACTATACGGCGGGAATGCATTGTTCCGGCCATATAGTTGCGCCCGTATAGTTGAGAAAACCCCTCAAATGGCAACTATAAGGTAACCATTGCTCAAAATTTTATTCTTTCTTCTTCTAAAAACCTCGAAACACCACCTGGGAGCTTCTCCCATGATCTAGAGAAGTCGAGCATATGTAAGCAATAAAATTCTACCTCAGAAACCTCCTAGACTGTAATTCTCTATTGAAGTTCATGTTTTCTTTTTTACTTTCATTTTTATCGGTGGGGTAAACGAACTATTTTCGTATACCAAACCGATGCATTTTATTTTGTGTGTTATTTTTGCAGGGACTTGAACCTTGTGTGACGACGTGTACGGTAGTGCCAACCGTGCAAACACTCACATGAGCCAATTGGCTTCTTCAATTCAATGCTTCGACAATCAGTGTCCTATAAAACCTTCCAACTTGAACCTCTTTTAATAAGTGCATAGGGGCTGCACACTCGTGTCTCGTATCCTGTTACACTTGCACCACATCACAATCTAGGAGAGGCATCTTCTAGAACTAGTTTGTTGACTTAAGCGTGGTGCTTAGGTTGATGAACCGACCCAGTGGGACTTGTATTTTTATCACTTGTGAGCTAAACCCGTGTCTTCAAAAACACAAAAATATTTCATTTTCTTTTTAGTTTTTAAGTAGATCCTCAAGGAAGGCACATCGGTCCATATCAAGAAATACATTTGAAGCAAAGATTCTTTGTTCATCAAAAGAGAGGTTACTTGTATCTCAACGGTAAAGAGTGTCACCCTTGTTTTCAACTAAGCTTGGGAGGTAACCACTTATCACACTCTCTTTTGTAAACTGTATTTTCTCTTTTCTTTTGGTGATATACTCAAGTTTGGTTCTTCCAAAGTTCAAAGCTTGGGGAGGTTACTTATGCATGTGTAGAGTCGTGTGCAATGTTCGTATTTGATGAAGGTTTAATGCAATCATGTATCCCATCGTTTTTGAATGCTTGTTCAAGTGAGTCTAGTTTTGTATTCATATGGGGATACACTTTCTCATGATAGGCACCATAGGAGTTGACTTAGAGCTTGTATGCATCTTGCCAAATTGTTTATCAAGCTTGTGACACTATTTGTGATCCTCTAGAAAACATTGCCACAATCTCTACACTTGGAAAGAATGAATACTTGATCAAGATCTTTTGAAATTTGTTGGTTGTCACTAAATAGCTTTATTTTAAATGAATAGGTTATGCTCGACCGCATAATGTCAAAACAATAGACTTGATATTTTCTTATGGAAGGAGTTATCATTTGGAAATGATATTTCGAAGTTTTATGTTTTATGCTAAATAAGGTGTTTTATTAATTTTCTTAAGAGTTTAGCCTTAAAGAAACTCAACACCATAGATGTGATGATCAACCTGATAGTACTATTTGAAAGGATTTGTTTGAAGAAACTGATATTTAGCGTAATTGATATGCATGCCAAATATTGACCTGTTCATTAAAGTATGATATTGCTTTATGCGTGTCTGCACCACTGTCGCACAACATGGGATGCTAACAACTCTGCGCGCCTTCGAATGGTCCAAAAAGAGGAAACTCTTGGGGTTTGGCTATGAGTTGCCCAACATATGTAGCAGAAATGCTATATTGGGGTATGCATTGGTATTCTCATGGGCCTGCGTTTCAAAGTGAAAGAGGGAATACTCCTCTGACCATTATGAGAAATCATTATACCGAAAAGGGAAACATTGGTAAATGTCACGAGTATCCATTCTTAGCCTGCACAGTCTGATGAAACACACTAAGTTTTGGCATGATCTCATTACTGATGAACTGAAGTTTTAGAAAGACAAAGAATATAAAATGAGTGTTTGATAGCCATGATTCATTGATGTGGATGACCAAATTAGACACTCTAGTGGTATGCTTCTTTTCACATGCTCTCACATTTCCTTTTGGCATAAATCTCGTTACTAAGAGATAAAGTTTCTAAAACTCAATAACTGTTGTTTGCACTTGAGAGCCTTAACTAGATGACATGATCTGGTAGACTTTATTCCTATTTATGCTTGACATCTATTTGCGACTAAGTTTTGCCTCATAAAAAATAATGATATGAAAATTTATACAAAAGGTGCAATAAGAGGATCACAAGTTTGTCTGCAAGTAGATTCACTATTGACATGAAGCATATAAGTTTTGATGAATCTTTAGTGGTCTTTATAACTGAGCTTGTGTTGCCTTGTATGAATACATGTTTTCTCTCTTCAAGCTTGTAGAAGAAATAAGGATGCAAGGCATTCATTTCCACTGATAAGCTATTTCACAACCATTAATTTATTACTAACCCTTCCTGCTCGAGGACAAGCAAGGTCTAGCTTGGGGAAGTTGATGGCTATGAAATACCACCTCTTTTAGCCATATAAATTGTGCCATTTATCTCTCATATCATGTTTCTTCTAGCTATAGCTATGCCTTATATGCATGATTTCTATTTCTCATTTACTTTCATATGAGCTTTGCACATTTAGTACTTTAGGTAGAATTTTATCACTTTTCCTTGTCTATGACATGTGTGTAGGTGTTGATGATGATTATGGATAAAACAAAGGAAAAAGGAACAAAGAGAGCATAGTATGGAGGAGCTGCAGGGACCAGACTTAGCCATTTGAGAGGTTGAAAAGTGAATTTTTCAAACTTCTCAAAATAAACAACCAAGACCACAAGGTTGTATCCCTCGACGATACAAACTCAACGAGCCCAAGAACACGCAAAACAGAGTTCATATGAAGAAATGGTGGCCAACATACTAAAGCATGCAAAGAATTTAACGAGCAACTATACGGCCAGAGCTATTATTTTGGTCGTATAGCTCCACCCATATAGTGGCCAAAAAGGTTGGAAACGACGGGATTTCACCCCAAAAAAGCTCCCAAACCTTCCCTAAGTCATATGGCGGTATTGGGGGAACCCTAAGGCACCCGCAAGGCCTATATAAAGGTGGGAGGACCCAAGAGATAGTCACCAAGCCATATCCTCCACCACGGCGCAACACTCCCGCCGTGCCTCCGCCATAGCTGCCTCCAAATAGATCTACACCATCACCATCACACAAGAGGAGAAGGGACTAGTATCTTGAAGGCTTCCACATCGATCTACATCGTGTCTTCATCAACAACATCCCCATCATAGATACCCTTTGGTTACTTGTTGTAATTCTAGATTGAATCTTGGATTTGCACTTATGTTCAATTGTATCATCATAATTCATCCATATTCTATCCATGATGTTGATTGCCTTCATGTGTGAGTAGTTTCCTTTGTTCTTGGGGAGATGGAGAAACCCTAGTATGAGATTGAATTGAGATAGAGATTATTATGTGATACTGTTCATTATGTGTCTGTGTTAATTGTCTTCATCTTGATGTTGGGAGTTGTCACCTCCTTAATATTTGCCTCTTGCGGGGACTTGATGAAGGGTATTACTTGTTGGTAGACGGAAGAATGATATCACTTATTGTGACTATAAAGTAGTTGTCATTCTTTACGTACTAACTTGGGGAATCAAGGAGAACTCATCAAGCCATGTCAATGCCACGAGAGAAATCCCTTAATAGTGCGGTAACGCGAAGGTTGTCGGTTATTGTCTACTGTGGTTATGATGATGATGTGTGACGGTTGCTAGCTATTCGTCCATATATGGAGCTCCTCCCACACATATCATAAATGGTCTTATTCATTATAATAATTGTGATCACTCTTTCTAATTAGTAGTGGTGGATCCACTACTCCCTGAGAACTCTTTCCATCATCTTGCAGACTTTCATAATCATACTTGCATGCTCTTGTTTACTTATAGCTTTAGTTTATTTATTGTTCTCTCATTTGAAAACCCAAAATATCTTTTACACAAAACTCACATTTTATCGTGTTACTTAGATCGTTATTTACTATTACTATTTCAGTATTTAGTTCAAAGAGTTATTAGACTTCAGACTCCTACTCCCTATGGGATCGATATATTCATTTCAAAACTAGCTAGAAACGATCTGTGCACTGGCACTCATCACGTATACAGACTTAAGAATCAATCCTCAAGCTCCTACTCAAAAACATGATCCAAATATATTTGAGTTTGAGACTTATATTGCTCCCACTCAAAAATATGTCATTCACATATTGTTTTAGGAAGACTTTCATAACTCCCACTCAATTTATGCAAATTGCATATCCACTCACTATTTTGACCAACTTCAAAATCCTTTAATAAATTATCAAACTAAGAGATTTATTATGAGATACTAGTACCTTACTAGTTTTAAATCCACTAGACTTTCAGCACACTTGAATCAACTTCATTTGAATTTGTCTAATACATTATTCATGAAAAATCATGCCTTTGTCATTCATCCTTTTCCTTCATGACTTTGCAGTCATTTGGAAAATTCAAGTAACTCATTACTTGTTGAGATTCAACAATAAATTTCTTTCGAATCTTAAGTGAATTTTATCTTTAGGCTTCCTCATAACTTTAGTTTACCATTATTTCCTTAGTTGTTCGTAGGTATGTCATATTCCGGTAATCATGACAAATGATTCATAAATGTCTCCATACAGCATATGGGGTACATTTTGAATCCTACTTCGTGTAGTGAAAACACTAGTGGGGAAAACAAAATGATCATTATCATTGATTCTATCCTTTATGAAGAGAATCATTCAGGGACGCTTTCCATTGCGCTTCTCAACACTCTAATGCAGGGTTTTGAATCCTCGTCATTTTTTCCACTATCTTCCAAATGCTCCTCATTCGAGAACATAAACTTTCTCGAAAAAGTACCAAATTTAAGCAACACTAAATTTGCCTTTGTTTTGGTTCTAGCCATGGATTTCGTATTCATTTCTCCAATGAATACTCTACAAGGACTTATTCGCTATTGTTTTGGTTATGTCGAATAACTCCAAAAATTTCACAACAATCCATACAAGATATGGCACCGATCTCACGAATTCAAATGGTTTACTAAACATTCTAATTGCATGCTAACTATTTCTAACCAATGGTATTTATATCTATACTACAACAATTTATTTGGCGCCATCTATTCACCCCCTTTGATATCTAATATCACATTGTGATGCTTTGCATTTTGACGTTTCAAACGCATTGCATTTCACAATTTCTTTATGCCATCCTTATAAAGTCAAATTTCATTACTATTGATCAAATCATAGTAATTAGATTCGGTTTTATCTTTATACACTTCATATGCTTAAATTCTTTGATCATATCAAATAGTTTCATGCCCATGTTTTATTTAGTAAACCCTTTTACAAAATTCAAACAATCATATAATGATAATTACCATTTTGTTGAAATAAAATACATTGAATATGTAGTTTCTTTCAACCATTCACAAAACACTTTGTATTCATGTAATACATGGTGTTCAAGTTATTTTGCAAAACTTGGCATGATTCACATGTGACAAGAAATCTAATGACTTTCATATACACTACAAGAAAAGTTTCCTTCCGCAACGAATTGGCCTGACGGTCGTCGTAGAAGGCGCGTCTTCCGCGACGAAATTCTCGGCTCGACCGTGGCCGATGGATTTTTTTTCCTGTTTCGCGTCCCTCTACTGCAACGGATCTGCTAAAAACATGGAGTAAGCTCGACTGGCGTGTGGCAGAAGCAAGATTTTCGTTTCCTCGCGCGATGTTGACTCGCCAAAGTCTTTTGAGGCGTGTGGGTCCCGAACGTCAGTGTCTCTAGCGGACCATACTTTTCGGTCGCGCCTCCCTAATTTGAACTTGATATCGTTGCTCCAGGCATCTGCCGTTTAGTCAGGCTGCTAGGTCCCACATGTCATCCTCTCATTAGAAGAATCGTGGGTATGATGGAATTTTTTTCCTTCGCTCACGCTACCCTATTCCTAAGTTGGTAGGGTTCCTCGATGCATCTACCGTTTAACCAACCTCCTGAGCCCCACATGTCATCCAATCATTAGAAGAAACATGTGTATGATGGATTTTTTTCCTTAGCTCACGGTACCCTGTTCCGAACTTGATAGCGTTGTTCGATGCATCTAACGTTTAATCATGATGCTGGGCCCCACATGTCATCCTCTCATTAGAAGAAACGTGTGTATGATGGATTTTTTTACCCTCTATCGCTCTTTCGTGTTCCGAACTTGATAGTGTTGCTCGCTGCATCAGCCGTTTAATCAAACTCCTGGACCCCACATGTCATCCTCTCATTATAAGAAACGTGTGTATGATAGAATTTTTTCCCTCGATCGCGCCTCTGTGTTCTGAACTTGATAGCGTTGCTCGCTGCATCAGATGTGCTAGTGGGTTCCTTATGTCAGTCTCACATTCGAAGAACCGTGGGTATGATGGACTTTTTTTTTCTACTATAGTGCCACCCTATTCCTAACTAGATAGCGTCGCTTGATAAATCTACCGTTTGGCCATGCAGATGGGTCCCACATGACATCCTCTCATTAGAAGGATCGGTGTATGATTGACTTTTTTCTCTGCTCGCGCTCCGTGTTTCGAACTTGATAACATTGCTCGCTGCATCAACCGTTTTTCAGGCTGTTGGGTCCCCCCATGTTAGCCTCTCATTAGAACAAACGTGTGCATGATGGACTTTTTTCTCGCTCACGCCTCCCTATTTCGAACTTGGCAACATTGCTCGATACAACACCTGTATAAGGCCGCGCTAGTGGGACCCACATGTCGGTCTATCTTTAAATGAAATGTGTGTATGTATGATAGACCTTTTTTTTCAGCCGCGTCTGCTGTTTTGGACTTCCAATAGATTTAAACTGTGTGTGTTGCCACTACGCCAAAGATATTTATATAAAATATATTATTAAACATTCCTTAGTACCTTCAAGTTATGTTTTAATGTTTTTAAAAAGATGGCGTGTGTCCATGTTTATATTTTTAAAAATAAAAGGGCAGCCTCCTGGCATTTCAATTTATTAAATGCCACATATATAATAGACTAGTTTCTTAAAAATATAGCAGATTTTTTTAAGAGGTGGATGCGGAGTTTTTTTAAGAGGTGGGGGGCAATGCTCAAAAGGCCGAATTCAAAATATTTGGGCTATTCTACATGGTGCATCTACATGCGCTATACTCCATGGGCTCCTTTCTTAAATTTCACTGGGCTGTGCTAAGTAGTCCCTTGACCCTGACAAGGCCGAATTAAAATGTTCTTTCCTATGCTCCATGGGATCCTTTCTCAAATTTCACTGGCCTGTGCTCAGCAGTTTCCTGACCCTGCGCTAAAAAAACAGTTCCCTGACCTCGAAAAGGCACGTGTGTATGTTGGACTGTATTTTCGGGTTGAACTTGATAACGTTGTTGGGTCCTCCATGTTAGCCTCTCACCATGCTGGACTTTTTTCTCGCTTGCGCCTCCCTATTTCGAACTTGGAAATGTTGCTCGATGCAGCATCTCTATGAGGCCGCACTGCTGGGTCCCATGTGTCAGCCTCTCTATAAATGAAACATGCGCATGATGAGCTTTTTTTTCAGCCCCATCTGTTGTTTTGACATCGGTCCGTTGCTAGGTCTAAATATACATGGTATAAAGTAAAGGACCAAATATACACACATACTATCTAGAGGTCGATCAAATTATACTTTTTATGAAAATTATCTATTATAATTTTATATAGTGATCATATGGCATATGTCTATTATTTGGTTCTCACGTGTAGGGTACGTGGAACTTAATAGTAATACAGTAGTTTCAACAAAACAGCATAGGTAGGCGGAGCTTTTTCTGGGGAGGGCTGGGGAAGGGGATGACCATAAAGGCCGGATTAAAAATATTCTGGGATAACTGGGGGAGAATGCCCTATTCTTCATGGCTCACTCCGAAACGGAACGCGCTATGGTCGGTGGACACAAGACAATGAAAAGGCCGAATTGAAGGTTTTTGGCTATGATTGGGCCTGATAGGCTAATTTCATGGGCTCAGTAATAAAAATTCTAGACCTCAACAAGGAAGAAAAAACGAGGGAGAAAATTTTGGCGGATATTTTCGGGTGAAAATTGTTGACAACCAGGACACATACCTCGCACGCGCCAAAACTTTCCCACTCCCGCCTTCCAACTCGCGCCTTCACTCCAGCAGCCAGCTACTGTCTCTTTGCGCCATTCTTCTGGAGACGCGCAGGCGGTCAAAAGCACAAGCCGTGCACCAAAACATTCACACTCCATCTATCAGCCGGGGCGGCCTGACACCATTGCTGGCGGCGCCATTCTTTTCGAGAAGCACACAGGCCAGCGGTCAGCTGATCGATCCCCACGATACGCTTATAATATCCTTACTTCGCTCAATCATTCCCTAGAAGTAGTTTCATACTCGATCTGCTCGTTTGACATTGTTTTGCACTTGATCTGTTTGTTTGAATTGGTTGTCATTTTGTGCTCGGTCGATTTGTTCTCTCAAATATGTAACATAGTTCTGCACTCAATTTCTGAAATAAGCTAAAATTACGTGGCATTTATAGTTCTATATTCAATCACGTTGCTCAGATATCTTGGCTTAATTAGATCTGTAATCAACATATTCGGTGAAATATCTTGAAAGCTTCTGACCATCTCTATCCTCAATAGATGGATAGATATTGGATACTGAACGGAAAAAATCAACACCTTCATATTGGGAGGGTGTTAATGACTTCATGAAGTTTGTTAGACAGCATAACAGCGACTCAGATGTGTTTTTCCCATGCCGACAATGCCTTAATTATAAAGAGCTGAGTCAGAGCATAGTCGCAGACCATACTTTCGTTAATGGGATGCAACGCACATATATTAGGTGGACTAAACATGGTGAACCATATGATCAACTTGTTCCTGATCCTCTAGCTGATGTTGATCCGCCTGAAGCTCATCAGATCGAGGATGAGGACCTTTCTGGTTTGTTAAGGGATCTGCAAGCAAAAAATGCGCTCCTTCTCTTAAAAGATCACTTTTCTCTGACCTGATAGAAGATGCCAAGTATTTAGTGGATCCTGATTCTGGTATCTCAAGATTCGAACTGGTAATGAAATTACTAAAGGAGAAGTTGTTCAACAAGATTACCAACAAAGCTTTCTATTCAGTGACTAAGGTGTACATCGAGTCAATCCCTAGGGAAGGACTGCCAAAATCCTTTTATGAGATGAAACAATACATCAAGGTACTTGGACCATCATATGAGACGATCCATTTTTGTCCAAATAACTATGTACTGTTCTGGGAGGTTTATGAAAACCTCGATGAATGCCCAGTATGTCACGAATCAAGATGGAAAAATGGTGATAAAAAGAAGAAAGATCCTTGTAAGGTTCTGAGATATTTTTCAATTGTAGATAGATTGAAGAGGTTGTTTCAGTCAGAACAAACATCTAAGGAAACAAGATGGCACAAAGAGATTCTCAAGCCAGACGATTACTTACTCAGGCATCCAGCTGATGGCGATGAATGGAAGAACTTTGACAAGGCCCATCCAGGATTTGAAGCGGATCCAAGGAACCTGAAACTTGGCCAAGCTTTTTTTTCCATACGACTCCCACGAGTTGGGTTCCATTATCAACCAAGATAACAGAACAAATGTCTGAGTACCCAACATAAACAGAGGTCTAACAAAAAACTAGAAACAACTGATCCGAAAGCAGGATACCAAAACTATCAAAAGCTAGACTAAGCACAGGGATGCATGGAGTTTTTAAACCCAAACCACGTAAAGGACAATAGACACAAAATACACTACTAGAAGCCATACACTACGACTATTTGCCTAGGCCACCAACGATCAACCAGGAACCCAGAATACTACTTCTGCTTCACATATTACAGAATCATCTTCATCCACGTCACCCCCTTCTTGATCCTTAGCGTAGCAACACGATGCGCCATGTCATGAACCTGAGTAGCCATACTCTGCAACCTATCAACACCCTCCACCAAAATCCCACGGTCACGTTCAGACTGCAAACCTGCCCAATAACGCAAGAACACACACATGTAACAGATCAGACCCAAAGGGGAAGATGGGAGTTTTCCCACAAAAAAAGCACGATTTCTAGTTTTCCAGATTGCCCAACACAAGACATCAATGCAAATTATGTGAAAACTAGATCCAAAGGGAAGAAATTTCACAATCCACCAAAAGTATTGAGTAAAACAGGATGGTCTAGATCGTGCACCTATGACCCCAACAACACAACTCCACATGTACACCGCAGCAGGACAAGTGAAGAAAAGGTAATTAATCGATTCATCCAAAGGACAAAAACGACACAAATAACTCCCAAGCCACTTCCTTCTCTTCATATTATCTTTTGTAGCGATTGCATTATGCCAGATTAACCAAAGCCAAATTTTAATTTTTAGAGGTAGCTTAGATTTCCATAACTTCCTAAAGGATCTGTCAGGGCCAACATCAGACACTTTGTTGTATAAGGATTTGATAGAAAAGATCCTAGATTTTGTGTATTTCCATTTAGGTTTATCCATCTCATCATTTAACCTTAATTGGGACAACATACTCCTAAGCTCTTGCCATTGAGAGGTCAATCTAGGAGACAACCATCTTCTAAAGGTAAAAAACAAACCCAAATCACACTTCTCCCTAACCGTACCAGATTGTTGGTTGCAAACATCAAATAGCTCAGGGAATTTTTTACAAAGGGAAAAATCCCCCACGCACTGATCATGCTAGAAGTCAGTTTCCCTTCCTCCAAACACCTCCATTTTCCTTCCAGACAAGTAAATCTGTTTGATTTTTAGAAGATCTTTCCAAGCAACAGAATCATTTTGTTTGGCTTTGATTCTCCAGATACCATGGGAAATCCCATACTTTGATTTAACAATTCTTTGCCACAGCCCATCTTCCACTTCCAACTTCCACCACCATTTACATATGAGACAAATATTGAACAACTTTAAGTTCTTAACTCCTAACCCACCCTTCTTTTTTGGTTTACAAATCAAGGACCATTTAACCATGTAGTACTTCTTTTTTTCACTTGTTACCTCCCAAAAGAAGTTTCTAATGATTTTGGTATAATCCTCCAGATTAGTATCAACCATGAGATACATGGACATGTGATAAATGAGCAAACTGCTCAAGGAGGATTGGATCAGAGTAAGCCTGTCGAGGGGATGACCCCCGGATAGGCCAAGATGGGACCAACCGGCCGGCTCCAAAGAGGTCTGGCCGCCTGGACCCAAGACAAGGAACCACAGCTGGGTGGAACCATCCACCCGGTCCGTGTCCAAGTTTCCCCGGCTGGCCCGTCTAGCCGGGTAGCCAGAAGAACCGGCTGGGACACTGCTCCTAGCCGGTCACCTCGGATCCGCTGGCGGTGGTACGGTGGGAGTGATGCTCCTTGCTGAGTGCACCTTTAACCGGACAGGCTGGCTAGCCTGGTCGGTGCTACCGGACAACTGCGCCAAAGCTGGAGGCTGAGGAGCAAAGCAAGGGCTGACGAGTAAAGCTCCGGCTTACGGATAAAGAGCCGCCTAACGGATAAAGAGACGACTGACGTACAAAGCAAGGGCGCTGGACAGTGCAGCGCTGTCCTGCCCTGTACTGGAGGCTTGACTGGACCCGGGCCTGCCGTTCGAGCCCTTACAGCTGGCCCACTTTGTAAATTCGAAATCCAAATAGTAAACCCTGGAACCCATCTTGTAAACTACCTCCTCAACCAATATATAAGGGGAGTAGTGCTAGGGTTCTAGGTAGACAATTACAAGTTACAAGTTCTCTAGATTGCACAAGTTGAGTAGTTCCTCCTCTTCTTCTAGTAAGGAGTAGCCAGGAAAACAGCTCAAGGAGCACCTATACTGGGTGTTCGTCCCTTGATAGTAGATCCTTTTAGGAGTAGGAGTTTTACCTTGCTAAGAGAGCTCCAAACCTGGGTACATCGCTGTGTTTGCAGTATCTGTGCCCAAACCGTTGCGAGTATCCACCAATAGCATCCTGATTGTCCCCTTTCATGCCATCCCTGATGGTACTGCCGTGTTCCACACCACGACAAATCCTGCCACCAATTGATGATGAATTACCTACCCAGCCCTCCATTTTTTTCCTGAGTTTATCTGCCAAAGGTTGTAAATCCGCCACATGAAGCCTGGTGCCACAGACAGGGACACCCAGACACTTAATGGGCCAACTACCAAGTTGACAACCAAACATATCCGCATACAACGTTCCTTTCTCACTATCCTCTAGAACCAACATGATTTCACTTTTGTTAAAGTTAATTTTTAGTCCAGACATAGCTTCAAATATGTATAGAATTAGTTTCACATGCCTCAACTGTTCCACATCATCCTGAATCAGCAAAATAGTTTCATCTGCATATTGCAAAATGGCAACACCTTTATCAATCAGATGAGGTACTAACCCTACCACCAAGCCAGCGCACTGCACTTGAAAAATCATCTTGGCCAAACCTTCCACGGTTAAGTTAAACAGAAAAGGGGAGAAGGGGTCACCTTGCCTCACCCCTCTATGGCTACCAAAATCAGCACCCCTCTTATCATTAATTTTAACACAAAGAGTACCATCTTTTAACACCTTACCAATCAACTGGCACCAAAGTTTACTAAAACCTTCCTGCGCAACACACTTAAGAAAATAAGCCCAATCCACTTTATCATACACTTTTCCAAAATCAATTTTCAACACCACACCCTGGCACTTTTTTCTACGGGATTCGTGCAAAATTTCATGCACAAACATTACTCCATCCATATGTTCCTGCCCTTAATAAAAGCAGTTTGACAACCAGAGATTAGCTTATTCATAAAAGGTTCAACCCTAATAGTGAGTACTTTAGTAATCAGTTTGTAAAGTACTTGCAGTAAACAAATGGGTATGAAATAATGTCAGCATCAGGAATTTTTTGGAGTAGAATTATAATCCCAAAATTGATTCTAAAGTGATCCAAGCTACTAGAATATAAATCCCTAAACATAGCCATAGTATCATTCTTAATAATCATCCAACAAGATTGGTAGAACTCAACAGGAATTCCATCAGGGCCATGGGCTTTATTTTTGACCATAATATCCAAGGCATGTTTCACGTCCTCTTCTGAAAATGGCCTATCTAAAACAATATTATCCTCACTATCTAGTTTTTCACTGTCAGACCAAATACTAGGGTCCAAACCTAGCAAATTACCTTCCCCTTACCAAACAACAACTTATAGTAACCAGTGGCATGTGAAAGGAGATTAGAGGTCCCCTGAATTAACACATTATTATTTTTTAAAGAATACATCATATTTTTCCTTTTTCTACCATTAGCAATACGATGGAAATAAGCCGTATTATTGTCCCCCTACAAAAGCCATATAGCACTGGATCTACTAAATCAAAAATTATCTTCTTCTTCATACAACTTCAACAATCTGAATTGGATGTAGCTTTTCCTCTGAAATTGTTCACCAGACAACAGAAAATCCTCTTCCAGAGTTTCTAAAACTTCTAATTCCACTAAGAGTTCTTTTTTATCTCTAATGAATCGACCTCTCACATTAATCCCCCAACCTTTTAAACTATTTTTAACCATTTTCAGCTTTTGTTTAATCATACTAAGACTATCAGTCAACCTAACAGAGGAATTCCAAGCAACCTGGACTCTATCATGAAACTCAGGATGTCCCAGCCAAGATTTCTCAAATCTAAACTCTCTAGATTTAATTTTAATACCTTCACAAGTGTCAACCACCAAGGGGTTGTGATCAGACATGTGGTATGTGAGAGGGAAACAAGTCCTCCCAGTCACAATTGACCAAAATCCTATCTAACTTCTCCAGAGTAGGAACTCGATGGTTGTTAGACCAAGTAAACTGGCTTCCAGAAAAATTAATCTCCCTCAAAGCATAAGTATTAATAATCAAATTAAAAATATCAGTAAATTTTGAGCATGCCCCAGGTTTGTTTTTTCACAGGCCAACCGAATGATATTGAAATCACCACCAATCAATGATGGGATATTCAAATCACTACAAATCCCAGCAAATTCCGAAAGAAACATCTCCCTATCACCAATTTGGGCAGCACCATAAATAACAATAAGAAACAGTTCTATCAACAACTTATTCTCAAAAACCCTAGCCTTAACAAAATATCTATTTATGATTACTTTGAGGACTTTAAATCTAGAGGATTTAAGCCCACAAACAATTCCACCAGATTTTCCCACAGAGGGGGACCAAAGCCAAGTAAAACAGCTATCAGGATCAAATTTTCTACAAACAGAATAGTCAAATTTCTTTTTCATAGTTTCCTGAAGCCCAACAAAATCGAAATCATATTCCACAATAATATCCCGAAGACAGAAAGAAAAACCTTTCTTCCCCACACCTCTACAATTCATTATTAGTCCAATCATGAGTATTTATTATTCCTAGACCTCAGTCTTGGCCCAGACAGAATATCACACAGATGATGATTTTTTCTATCAACCTAACCTTTTTGGTACCACCAAGGGGTACCCCACTAGATTTTTTAGTAGCACTTTTATTGTTTTTCTTCATTAGCTTTTTTTTCCTAGACAGGACAGGGGTAAAATGTTCATCACAAGACCCATCACTACCATATCCTTCATCATTTCTCTCTATTCCATCTATGACCAAGCAGTCATCCTTATAATTTTCAATTAACTCCTCCCTAGGGACACATTTTTTCTTATTGGGAAAATTATTTCTAGCATTTTCTAGATCCTTTCACAAATGAACAGTAGACAGAGGAATATTTTTCACATCAATACCAAATTCCAGAGCTTTATCCACAATATCATTATCACTCAAAATAGAGAAAGAATTAGGAGAAGCGATAAGCTCATTACCTTCATTGTCCCTTGCACTAATATGCTCCATAGCTCTAGTCAGGACAGGTATATTAGCATCACCTGTAGCTTGTATCCTTGCACTGGATCTTAGATGCACTTGTTGATCAAGAGTGGGAATGGTTGCCATAGAGGGCCTAACCATAGAAGAAATGCTGACAGATTTAGTAAAGTCAGATGACATTTTAGTAATTCTAACCATCGAAGATTGTACAATGAGTGGCTATGACTTTTCCTCAGATATCCCATCACTATCAATAGAAAGGCCCATCCTAGAATCCAAATCACTCCCCTGAGGAGATTCCACAACTGGTTCCAGGTTCCCACTAGATAACTTTGACAGGTGCCGCCTCCATTCAAATTTCTTATCACTACTTGTTTCCAAAACCTGCTTGAGGAATTCTTCATACAAGATCTCACTTTGCAATGGTTCATCTAGATTTCAACAACTCCAGATGCCATAATTCTCGGCCTCTTGATAAATTCCACATACTGAGCATTATAATCCACTGTAGGGGATTGTGTAATAGTAGCTGTGGGAGAAAACCTTTCTCACGTAACACCTGCTCCAAGGAAGGAGCATCATCGTCACTGTCCATATCTTCCACAGATTCATCTACTGCCTTTATCTTTACATGCTTATCCTTATCATCAACAACTTGCACCCTAGCTTCAGCAGCAGATCTGTACCCAACCCCAGCAACATTTAACCTGTGAGCATCTCCCATAAATCCCCCAGGAGCTGATAATGGCTCCTTACCAGCAATATTATCAGCCCTTGCTCTTTTAGGAGTATGTTTAGGGTTTTTATTAGGCCCATTATCCTCCTTGAGTTCATTAGCCACCGGTACTCTATTCATGGCATTTCCCCCCTTGGAATTTCCCTGGTAAACTCAATATCATAGAAACAGGATCCAATGTTGACATTAGACACAACAGGAGGTACTAAGGACACATCCATATTGCCAATCTGAATTCTCACATAATCAACATTATTCAAACTATGCTTATCAACAGCTAGGGATCTACCAACTAGACTCCCAACAAAGGCAGCAGTAGGACAATTTCTAGTATCAAGAGGAATTCCTTTGACCTGAAACCAAGCAATATCAAGCTCCCAAGTAGCACCATAGCTTGGAAACCAGTTGTCAACTTGAAAAGTAACATTCATCACAGTTTTCAACTGAGTCCTCCCAAAATGCTTCCAAGCATCGATATCTCTGGGACTAGGAAATCTCATCAAATAAGTGCAGCTATTCATTGGTTTTGCATACCATATCCAATTGCATCTGGCACCAGCCCACTGACTAAACTCTTCTTCAATCTGTCTAGAGGAAATAGAACCTTCCACTACTTTTATCATAGCTTGATAAGTTTCTTTTGCAGGAGCAGCATTCCTGATATCAGGAACCACAAAGAAACCATTCCTAGGAAGAGCTAAACCCAAAAAGGGAGTTGCAATCTCCCAAGGTTTCTGCTCACTAAAGATAAACTTGTCAACATGTACCTCCCCACACAACATACACAGTTCCCCTGGTTCCAGAGATTGATTGAGATTTTCTCTAATTTGAACCCTAGCGGTCACATGCTGAGCCCCTTGTTCACTCGTAACCACAGGAAGATTATTCCTTCGATCCACCAAACAAACACCCTTGCGGTCATAATTAGAAGCAGCTATTGAGGAGTCACTAAGATTATCCTCCTTGTAGACACAGAAATTTTCATGTATGTCATTTGTAGAGTTGTATGATCCATCCTCTCTCATCTCAGAACGGTGAGCCCATCTATCCCTGCTCCAAAAATTGACAACATCCTTTTGCAGATCACGGCTCCTTGGAGCAACAACACTAAGCCTGCTATTATTTCCATCGCAAGAGGGATAGAAATCAGGTCTAGCCACCTCACGACTACGAGAGCGGTTGTCATTCAAGCTTCTCCTCAAATCACCCAAATCTCTAGGCAGAGCATGATACGGAGGATCATGCCAAACAAGATCTCTCCCCCTATTCTTACTTGATCTAGGGTTCTCAGATCGTACCTGATTCGGCAGCTGCGAAGGAGGGTCAAACGCCCCAGGAACAAATCCACCAGGGGGGCGATAAGGGGGATAGCTAGATCTCACAATACCCCTCCCCCTCGCACCACCAGCACGGCCATAATTGAACGACATCACCTGAGGCAATGCAACCACCGACATGAAGCTTCTGTGATCTCCTGACTGAGTCCCCGCCCAAGGAACAAAGGTCGTTGGATGAAGGATCGATCTAAGAACAAGCTTGTCAACGAAAACAACTCGTGGTGGACCGGCTGCTCTCCCCCGTTCCCAGATGTGATGGAATCTAGAAACCGCCGCCGCCGGAGGAGACGCAGAGAAACCAGTCAATTCTGATGTAGTGCTAGCATATAAGGGATCTAAAATAGTTTTATCCTTAGCCACCCCGCTATTGCAGCCCACACACTGAGGACATGGGCTACCCACAGACCTGACCCAACCTTTCGGCCCAACACTTGGAACAGGCCCACGCGCATCACCTGACGAAATGGCATAATTCAAATTTTTTTCCGACAAGAGCCCACCCTTCCTCTGCTCCGGCGATCGCCAGAAAAGCGCACGAGGTCCTAATCTGCGACTTGGTCTCAAAGGAGACACACCCAAAAAACTAGAGCAATCCACAAATCTGATACGAGACTCAGGAACTACAGTATGAAACGAAAATATCAATTTAGAATCCGGGTGAACCTCTTCCCCTTTCTGCAATTTCCTAGTAGCTACCGCAATTCCATCCTCACCAAGCAGCACCACCTGACGTTCATCACATCAAAGGATGACCGTCTCAGTCAAACAAACATTCAACTCATTGCTCGTGTACGAAGCGTACCAATGAATTGAAACAGGTGAATCAGGCCACACCAATCCGACCAATTTTGGGGGTCCTCGCACCAAAATCGACGGAGAAAGCGTCAAATCCAGAACCCGAACCAAGAAATTGGGGAATAGCAAAATCTCCCCCACCACAATCTGATCCTATTTGCCCCACGGCCGACCGTCAAGCACCAACCCAGATAGATCTCAAAGAACAAATCGACGAGCAGTGGGGTAAGACAGCAAAATCCCCTCTCTGAACATGTGATTTCTACGCCCCTCCAGCTTCGGAATCTGATAAAAACTCACCAAGCACCTGTAATTTGTATTCGGTACCAGTGGATATGAGGTACCGCCATTAGATCCCCCATGCGCCGCCAGCCCTAGATCATCGCCTCCAGCCACACCACAACCGCCCTTGGAAGCAGGCGAATGTGGTAAGTGATGCGCGGCCGGAGAGATGCCGTGACCGAGGACAGCGAGGGGCCCATGGGTAGCGCTACGGCCGCATGCGCGAGAGGATGGCGGTGTGGTAGCGCGTGGGGAAGTCGCGTCCGCCGTGGAAGAGTCGTGGGGTGGACACCGTGATATCATCTCCTTTCAACCATTTGGTCAAATGGATTTAACCCATTTGGCAACATGAGTAACTCGTACAACATGTGACCAGTACTTGTTACAATTTACAACCTGCCTGCCTAGGCATGCACTGATCAGTCAAACTGCTTGCTAGCTTTACTCATCCTAGGTCCCAAATCACCTAGGAATGATTTTGATCTGTTCATGCAGCCTCTTATACGAGACTTGTAGGAACTATGGAAGGGTGTCATGACTCCTGATATCCTTGCCAGCAACCATGAAGATGCCAAGTTCCCTATGCATGCTGTTGCGTTATTCTGCACCCATCATTTTCCAGCTCTTGGCACTATGTCAGGCAGAGTGACAACAGGTTATAACGCATGTGTTTGCTGTGAGAAAAAATAGGTCATAGTGAGGCTACACAATAAGACTGGTTTCCTTGGCCACCGGGTTTTTCTTCCTCAAGGCCACAAATTCCGAAAAACCTTGAAAAAATGGTAGTTCTATGGAAAGAGGACTGAATATGGCACTACACCACAAAAGTTCACTACAGTTGAGTTGTAGGCGCATTTACAAAAGGTGAGAAATGTCAAACCAGGAAAACAACCAGCTGCCAGACGAGGTAAAAGAAAGAATACAAAAGATGCACCAACTGTAGGAGCAGCATCCAAAAGGAAGTGAGCAGAAGAAGTAGCAGCAGATTCCCAAGGGAAGGAAAAGGAACCGAGAATATTTTATAAGCGTAGATCCACTCTATGGGACTTGCCATATTGGGCTGGTAAGACACTTTGACATAATATTGATGTCATGCACATGGAGAAAATATATGTGATAGCATTATAGGCACATTACTCAACATTCCATCTAAGACAAAACATAGCTATAATGCTAGCCTTGACTGCGAAAAACTCAACATTAACAACAACTTGAAGCTGCATCCTGAAGATACGGTTGATAAGGGTGGTGAAAAACATTACAAATTTCGAGGTGCAGAATTTACCTTGTCGATGAATAAAAGGGTACTATTTTGTGACTTCCTCCGAGGTGTGAAGTTCCCATCTAGATTTGCTTCCAATATTGCAAATTGTATCAATGCAGAGGGGAACAAGCTCCAAGGGTTGAAAACTCACAGTTGCCACATCCTACTACAAAGGCTTTTAGCTCTTGGCATTAAAGGTTTAGTGAACAAGGATTTGTACAACGTGCTTGCAGAGTTGGGAAAGTTATTTAGGGAAATCTGTAGCAAAACTTTGGACAGAAGAGTTGTAGCGCGTCTTTAGACGGACATAGCAGAAATCCTATGCAAGCTTGAGCTGATATATCCACCAGCCTTCTTTGATGTGATGGTGCATTTGGCTATTCATCTGACTGAAGTTGCACTTTATAGAGGTCCCATATAGTACGGATGGATGTAGCCTATAGAACGTCGACTTTGCACTTTCAAGGGTACTGTCAGGAACAAGGCTAGAGCAGAGGCTTGCACTGTAGAGGCATACATTGCTGCTGAAGCATTTGCATTTTGCTCAAGATACATTCCTGATCATAAAACGAGATCCAGTATGGGTGGCATAATTCAAGAAGTTGAAAAATCTATTTTTAACCATGGTGTTCGCCTAGTAGGAAAGAAGGAACATAGAACACTAATGTAGCTCAAATATGACCAACTTACTTGGTATGTGCTAAATAATGCTGATGAGGCTAAAAACTTTGTTGCTTGAGCACTATTCATACCTATCCTCACATATATGAAATGAAACTTGTAGCAAGATATGTTCAAATGTCTTACTTGAGTATCGCTTTTGTAGGTTATTTAAAGCAACCAAAGGAAAAGATTATGTTGCACCAGTATCTGGGGGTGGGTTTCAGGAATGGTTTAGGAATCATGTAAGATGGTCAATTGAACTTTGAATTGCATAAGAATTGTGCACATGAGATGACCTCTTGATTATTTTGTATAACCGCATATCAAGAAGCTGCGTGAAGAGAATCCGGGCGATGTTAGTGATGGTCTCTATGCCCTATCACGTGGTCCGGCAAAGAGGGTGTAGACAGCTTCAGCTTGCAATGATGATGGTATCCACTACAACACTTATGAGCGTGAGAAACATCTGAAGACACAAAACATTGGCATCACGACCAGTGGAGAGCACTTGATAGCCAAAATGAAGAAGTAAGATGACTATGATCATTATGGTCGCATAAAAGAGGTTATTGAGTTGAATTATAATGACAAGACTGGTGGTAGATATGTGGTTCTATTCAAGCGTTATTGGTATGACCAAGATCCGAACAAGAAAAGAGGCCCCAGAAATGATGGGAATTTCATATCGATCAATACTACTGCTGAGTGGTACAAGGAGGGACCTTATATTTTGGTAACTCAAGCTTCCAAGGTAATTTTCTTGGATGACAGATATTAAGGACTGGCAATATGTGCAAAAGTTTGAGGCAAGGAGCACCTATGATGTGAATGAGTATGACGAGCCAGTCACCACAGATGTTGCCCACCAAGATGATCCTAGTGGTTGTATGGTTACTGAACGGGCTGACATTGATGAAAATTTGATTGCCAGAGGAGGCTCTGCGTATGATGGACAAGTAGATTTCACTGTCGAGGTTAGTGTAGTCGACAAAGATAGGAATAAACTAGTTCTACCTGATGAATCTCAAGACATGTATGATGAATGGGAAGGGGAAGAAGATCCAACCCAGTGGGAATATGTGGATCTAGAACGCGGCGGTGCAGAAAGCGATGATGGTGACGATGATTAGACTGTTGTTTCATATTATGCAGTGATATGATGAAAAATGATTCATATTGGTTTTCTGTTTGTAAATTGTATGAGACATGATGACAATTTCCTGTTGGATTGTAATCCTAGACTAATTGTTTTCCCTGTCTAAATTGGATTAAGCTTAATCCGACAAGTGCAAACATATATAGAACAGGTTCACTTGGCGTGCAGCAGAAACATTGGTTCAGTACATTAATTAATTATCAACCACAAGACCAGTTTAATACAAAAGGGGGCATATGTACCTTGTGTCAATAGATACGGGTGAGCACATTGTCTCGGTAGATAGGACAGCTAGCGTTGGTCTCAAACCAAGTGAAGATGCACTTGCGGTGGTACGGATGGTTACATCCCTAGAGACGCACCGTTGTGTGCTTTGACAGTGCCTGCATGCATATGCTGCAGTGGCCATCCTCCTGCTCAACCAGGTACCAACTATCTTGAAGCGTCGGCAAGTTGACGATGAGCCGGAGATTCAAGCTAAGGGTTAGGTCGAAGTGGAACCTGTCGACCCACATACATGCCTCAAGCAAGAGCCGGTGCAGAATGTCGTATGACATGATGATGTCCCACTCCTCCACCGTGAGTTGTAGGTTCTTCAGCAGCCATACATGGCCAAGAACCTTGCGCATAGTTCCCACGACCTTGCTCTCTCTTCACAGCTTGCTAGGAGGCAGGCTGAGATTCAACACTTCCTCTTCGCAGGGTGTGGTCGCGCTCTTCTAGAGGGGCTGGGATGGAGCCAGGCATCCTCATGAGCTCGTACGTCCTCGAGAATAAGATCTTCAGTGTCATTGTGTACAACATCGCCTTGTTAACTAACTGCGGCTCGAAGAAGGAGAAGTCGGTTGTGGCTGCGGAGACGCAGCAGGCACGGAAGACATGGGGGCAGACTCAATGATTTGCTCATGTGAGGAGCGCTCCAGTTCTGGCGGCACCACCATTTGGGGATTTTTTTGGGGGGTGGGGGGAGGGGAGGGGGGACAGGAGGGGGCGGGGGCTAGTCGATGGTGCTATCCTGGATGAGGGGGAAGAGGCCATGGGAAATGGGTAAGGGCCTGTTTGATTTGTAGGATAGGAAAATCGTAGGAATAGGAAAAATGTAGGATTGCATTGTCATATTCACTCTAATCCTATAGGAATTCATATGCACCAAAGTGTGTTTGGTTCCACCATAGGAATCTAAAAAAGATGTATGGGTGAATGTTTGATTTCCTACGAAAACTAGTACTGTACAAAGGAATCCTGAGGAAAAAATCCTATAGGAATCAATCATACTAATCAAACAATCATCATAGGAAAATTTCCTATAGGATTTAATCCTACAAAATTCCTAGGCAAATCCTTGGAATCAAATGGACCCTGGTAGTGGACTGCTCGAACAAAAGGCGGGGCCGTGCTATCTCTTCACTCCCCAACATCATCCCTGGCTCGTTCTCTCTTCATGGTTCTATTTAGGCTCGTCATAGTGCTAGTGGGAGTAATTTGGCTAGTACATAGTCCTACACGTATTGCCAACTAAGCATTTAGATGACATGACATGCAATTAAATGATGAGAGAGAGCCTTGGGGTAACTAGCTATGTTACCATAAGGGCGTCTCCAATGAGAAAATAAGGTCGGATATAAGACACCTGTGGTCGACCTTAGTGGAATTTAAATATTGTAGCACTCGGTCTTAAGCTAAGAAACCTTGCGGTCGACCATACCAGTATGACCCGACCATAAGAATTAGAAAATCATTGTTTGTCTCTCCTCACTACACAGTGCGCTTGCAGCAGAATTTCAAGACAAAATGGGTCTACATTGCAATAAATGAGACTTTGCATGATACCACACCTATGTTACTTTCCAATATAGAGATAGTAACTTATTTTATTTTATTTTGCGAAAATAAAGGTAGTAACTTAGACTAGTAATAGATGCATGTTACTACTCTAAGGGTGACTTCTTTTGGGCTTATGCTTATGCATAAGCCTGCTTATGGATTTCGATGGGGAGAAACTGCGGTGGGAAGAAGCTTTCTAAAACTTTTCGGAGACTTCTTTTAGGCTTATGCTGTTTTGGCTTATTTACTACGATAATTTGTGAGATATCTGTTATACCCCTAGATTTGATCTGTCCAACTATGTATAGTATACATATGCTAGTTTTTAGTAGAAAATGAGCTAATCACGTACGTAATATGAGACAGTTATAAAGAGGACATAGTGCATCAGCTGAGTGTGAGTAATACGAAAATGAGCTAATCATGTACTCGTACATAGTACAAAAATGAGCTAATCAACGTACGTACGTAGCACGAGCTAAAAGAAAGGACGCGATGCATGCCCTAAATGCGAGTCAGCTTGTTATGTTTTGGCCAAAGCGTTTTCTCAAGCGGAGTGGTAGTCTTATCTAAATTTAGCAGAAAAAGGGGTCAAACCAATGTAACGTTTCAGTTGGTGGAGCTAGAAGCTTGGAAAACTGGTGCGAGCTAGTTTCTGGATTTACACTACGCGCTGGCTTCCCAGTGAAAATAAGCAAGCCTTGAGTCGGAGACTTCTTTTGGGTTTCTGCTGTCCACGGCCTAGAAGCCAACCCAAAAGCTGAAAAGAAGTCACCCTAAGTTACTCCTCACAATGACCAGCCTCTTGCATATGTTCCTGTCTTCATAGTGGGTGATAACATGTGTGTGGTATCATGCAAGACCTAATTAATTAAGTTCTAGACTCATATAAATGTGTGATGTTATGGTAATACCTTCCTCTTTTTCATCATTAATTATCATATCATGTCACCAATTTGCTTAGTTGGCATTGCATGTACATGCAAGTTACTACTCCCACGCGACGAGAGGGGTGGCTATTGTCTCTGTATTAAATAGAGGAAGGGTTGTTGAGCTGGACAGGGAAGACCAATATTTTAACATATCCTTGATTTTTTTGTGGCATCGTCTGTGCAGCGTAGGCACCGGTGCCGGATGGATGAGAAGTAGTTTGGGAAACGATATTTGCATATGCTGTAGAGGGCCACCTAAGTTCTACGGATTTCCAAGCTTTTTAGCTAAAAGAGAGCAACTATTTAGATGCACAGGCTGGTGGTACTTTCCCTTGCTATCGGTAAAAGAGAGAAACTATGTGGATGCGATGATGATTCAATTTGTACATAACATAACTAGTATAGGTACAACATAACCACGACAGAAACTAAACCATACCCTAGACAGAATCAGCACACACATAGACAACCGAATATCATACAGTTCTTTTTTGTCAAAAACCTATGTTGCCCTCTGCCCATGCGGGCATGCCGTCTGGTGTTCGATGAACTCGAGGAAGCTGCCAGCCATGTCACAACCTTTGTTGCTGCACTTGAGCTTCATTCCCGAGGACATATGATCCACGATAGTGGTTGGTTCCAAGACACCCCCGTATTCACACCCCGGGCACTGGCCATCGGACAATTTTCCAATACATTGTGCACATGCAATGTGTGTTGCGGCCTTGCCAAAGAACTGCTCATGCAAGGAAAAGAGATTTAGCCCAAAAACAAGAGTTGTATCGAACCAGTGTGGAAAACATCATGAAGAAAGAAGTAGTAATAACCATGTACGCAGGACGGCGAACAATTTGAGAACACAGCCTGTAGTTGAAGACCTGCCTCATTGCACTCATGCCAATCATAGCTTACAACCACTCATCCGCCATAGAGCCATCTTCTTCAAGTGTGGCGGATCTGAGAGGGATTTTGAGACTGAGCGAGAGAGCAGAGGGAGGAGCGCAGATCTGAGAGGGTTGATGAGAGCGAGCGAGAGAGACTGGTACAATAGTTAAATACTAGGAGTACTATACTCCTCATCTCACTCTAGGCAATATCGTCTGTCCATCCAAATTCAACGGCCATGAACCGATACCTTATCTCTTTGGCAAGAGACTTGAACGGAGAAAACTAGGGAAGCGCTGTGTTCCCTGATTAATTATCTCCCTCTGACCTGGTGTATATGTTGCTTGAATGACCTAGGGCTACATGGAAGACTCAATACTGTACTCCAGTACTACTCAGGGATGGAGGTACTAGTACTACTACTCTACCTCTGTTTGGGATAAGAGTATGAGACTAGCCCCAATAGGGGTATCAGGTGGTACGTACTGTATCATGCATTAGGCCTTTCACAATGGGGTGTAGCTTAGCATGTTACCATAGGAGTTATGAATACCTAATAGACACCTCTCCAATGCATTGTATTTTAGAGGTTGTATCTTAATTTAATGTTTTTATCTCATGCATGCATTTTATTAGCAAATCGACTCTTTTTGCATATGATTACGTGGAAGGTGTGTATCTTAGATACTACGTACTAGTAAGATACAACAACACCATCTCTCGTCCTTAATTGACATGCCACAAAAGCATTTTGCCTAGTATGTCGCGCTAAGAGACTCCCCCATTGTTAAAGACCTTATTATATGCATGGAAAATGCTTATGTGTCACGGCAATTAATGATGAAAGAGATTGTGTTGGTATCACTAAAAAATAATTATAATTTTGAGCCACGTCCATAAAGTATATGGTGTATAATTGGTTCTTGTACCTTGTGTCATGTAGAAATCAACCTACTATAATGATGAAAGAGATTGTGTTAGTATCACTGAAAAATAATTATAATTTCGAGCTGCGTCCATAAAGTATAGGGTGTATAATTGGTTCTTGTACCTTGTGTCATGTAGAAATCAACCAACTACTTCTAGATACCTATTACTCGTTATTCTCGAGAGAAATGAGGAAGAAGATTATAGAATTATTGAGAAGTGCGTTCTGAGGTTTGTGCATAGCGTTCACTGTGCTAAAGACTATCAATGGAATATTCTATATGCTAGCATGGATAGAAGATCCAGCGGTTTGCAATGTTCGGATTTGCCAGGCTTGATCGATTTTTCAAAGTTCAAAGTACTGCGTACACAATATAGTGTGGTAAGATTATATAATATAGGTAAAGCTCAAAAAAATATGAATATGCGAGTCTCATGTGCTGGAGTACTTCTATATAGTGACTAGTAAGTTCCATGTGCCGTGCATGTGAGACTCAAATAATAAACGTATGACATATCATGAGTACTATTCAACATGGTGGTTCTATAACATGGTGGAGTTTGCTCTAGGTACTATTCAACATGAATCCAGCTGCACTAAACCATTGGATCTAACAGCCTAATGATAAGGATTGGTGCTATGGATCATTCATATTCAAAACTGCTCCATTATAGTGGTAGAGAGAATACAGCCTACTGTGCTATGAAATTTTTGGGGTGGTGACGTGAGGTTCTAGAACATGCATGGTGGAGTTTGATCTAGGTACTATTCAACACGAATCCAGCTGCTCTGAACCATTGGATCTAACAGCCCAAAGATCAAGATTGGTGCTATGGATCCAATTCAAAACCGCTCCATTATAGTAGTAGAGATAATATGACATACTAGACTTCTATAGTTCTACTGACTTGTGTAATAACGAGCTCGTTGGGGAACCCCAAGAGGAAGGTATGATGAGCACAGCAGTAAGTTTCCCTCAATTATGAAACCAAGGTTATAGAACAAGTAGGAGCAAGGAAACACCTCCAAGGTGTTGTTGCCAACTTGGAATCCTGCACAACACAACCACAGAACTTTACCCCCAACTTTCAGTGAGGTTGTCAATCTCATTGGTTTTGCTGAAAACAAAGGATTAAACGTATTGTGTGGAAGAAAGTAAAAGCTTGCAGAAAGTAATAGAAAGCAGTAAACAGTTGTAGATTGATGATAAAAGAAAGGACTGGGGTCCATAGTTCACTAGTGGTGGTTCTCCTTAAGATAGATGACATGTTGGGTGAACAAATTACAGCGGGGCAATTGACAAACATCGAGAAAGCATACATGCATATACTAATCATCTTGACTCCTTTGAGATTTGATTGGGCATTACAACATTATACATAGACCATAATCCAACTGCATCTATGACTAATAATCCACCTTCAGGTTATCATCCGAACCCCCTCCAGTATTAAGTTGCAAGCAACAGATAATTGCATTGCGCATTGCATGTAAAGTAAACAATACGATTGTGCTATGAACAAAGGGTTGCTGTTTTCTCCCTAGTAGCAACAGCACATCTAGTACCTTCGAGATTTATGTCACGTCCCCAGATTACTAGAGGCATCAACCCACTATCGAGCATAAATACTAACTCTTGGAGTTGCTAGGATCTACTTGGCCAACATAGCTACTAACAACAGAAAGCATGCAAGATCACATTAACAAAGACATGATAGAATCAATAATCAATCTGAAATAGCATCTCAATATCCATCGGATCCCCGCAAGCACAACATGTAGGATTACAAATAGATGATCTTGATCATGAACGGAGCTCACAAGATCTACACATGATTGCACAACGGAGAAGAACCAGCCATCTAGCTACTACATCGACCCGTAGTCCAAGGATGAACTACTCACGCATCACACCGGAGGCTTGCATGGAGATGAAGAAGGCCTCCATGGTGAATTCTCCCCTCCGGCAGGGTGCCGGGAAGAGCTTCAGATCCCTCCCGATCTAGGGATGTTGATGACGGCGGCTATAGACTCTTTCGTGGAATTTTGATAAGGTTCTTATGGTTTCTGTATCAGAGGCATCTTATAGGCGAAAGGGAAGGCTGAGGGGGTGCCTTGGGTGGCCGCACCACCCCCTGCCACGGGCCAGGCCTGCCCGCGCGGCCAGGTGGTGTGGCTGTCGTCTGGCCCCTCTCCGTCTTGTATTCTGGCTCTGTGTCCCCCTCGGTGAAAAACTGACTTTGGCTTTTGTCCCATCCAATTCCAAGAATATTCATTTTCTGACTTTCATGGAACCAAAAATAGTAGAAAACAGGCAACTGGCACTATGGCATCTTGTTAATAGGTTAGTCCAAGAAAGTGTATAAAAAGTACTCCAAAGTGTGGACAAAACATAAGAAAGTAGCTAAAAACCAAGCATGGAACATCAAAAATTATGGATATGTTAGCAGCGTATCAACATCCCCAAGCTTAACTCCTGCTCGTCCTCGAGTAGGTAAGTGATAAAAAAAGAATAATTTTTGAGGTGACATGCACCACAATAAACTTGATCATAGGATTTGGAAAACATTGATAGCTGGGATCATAGTGCTTTAACATAGCATGAAAGATAAAGTTCTAACAATTGACATAGAAACTATGTTGCAACATGAAAAGGCACAAACAAAAGATTCATGAATAACAATGCTTTGCAAGACGTTTTTTTGTTTCACATAAAGAAAACATAGCATAGTGGCATTCAGCTTGTCCCTCATAGAGTAGCAAACATAAATGCATAGGACACCTTCAAAGTTCATAAGAGTGGCTAGATACAAATAGTTTAAGAATATGCAATATTAAGTTATGCATGAATTAACAAGTCTTGGGACAATGCACATAGAACTAAGAATGGCCACTATGCTCTCAAAGTAGGTGCATAAAGATAGAAGATGGAGACTCAACATAAAAGTAAAAGAAAGGCCTTCATAGAAGGAAGCAGAGATTCAAGTTTCATAAAGAGCTTCCAAAAATTATGGTATTGCTAGCTTTCAGGTCTCATTGCCCCTATCATAAGCATCTTGAAGTGATTAAGGTTAAAGTGAACAAACTATGGAGTATATGCTTGGTAAAGTATAAGTTGGAAATATCATGTCCCTTGAATACGAGGGCCGCTCCTCATGCTACTCAAGTTTAGTTACCGGTAAGTCCTTGTCATAGTAAGTACATGTGTATCATAGAGAACCGCCAACAGGGTACCCCTTGCCCAATGATACGGAAGAATCCCCATATCAAAATGACAAGGCAAGCAGACAACGAGCATCTTAGCAATCTTCTTATTTACCATGGGAAAATTGTGCTTTTTTCTCTGTTACCTCTTTTCTCATATCTTTTTTTTCTTTTTCTCTTTTTTTCTCAATATCTGACTCTTTTTTATAAGAAGAATGCTTCATAGACAACTCATTATGGTTACGCTACAGGTTTCCACCATGACAACATGGATTAGACCGGTGGCCCAGGCGTTTCTCTAAGTCATATACATAACTCCATGGACTTACAAGCTCCCCTTTCATTTCACACTGATGACATCCATAGACAAAAGAGCATGATATCAACTAGGTACAAAGTACAAGTGCAATGTTGAAAGCATTCCCCATGACAGCATGGTTCTGCTAATCCCCAACATATAAGTGCAAGCATGTACAACATAGACGACACAATGGTTCATGTTTATTAACGGCAAGAAAAGTAAAGTGTGCCATTAAGTTCGTGAGAGCTTTAATCACTAGTTTTTTCATAATAAGTTTAATTCGGAAGGTAGATAAAAACATGAATATACTTGGAATAGAAAATGCTAGTAGGTAGGCATGGTGGAGTCTTTGGAATAACTTGGTTTTAGGAGTTGGATGCATGAGTGGAACTCATACTTGGTTACGGAGGCTAGCAAAAGACTGGGAGCGACCAACTAAGAGAGCAATAATGGCCATAATCATGCAGCGCGACAAAACATCATTGATTAAAGCACAAAGTGATATTACAAGTAGAAAACTAAAGGTTCATAAAGGCTATGGTGACTTGGGATAGTCATAACATTGTGTGAGCATGCGCCAAGTCAACACAAATAAAGCATCAAAGGAGAATACCACAATACTATGCTTTAATATGCTAAGACAACGCATGATTCTTCCAAGGCACATTAAGCAATCTCAATTGTTTATAACATGTCATGCTACAACAAAGATCACTAAGCATAAAGCCAAAACAATATCAAGCATGACATGACAAAGCATAGGCCACAGTAAAAAACAAGCTCCTTTTACCACTTAAGCATGAAATTTTCCTACTCTTTTCCAAACCAAACCAAACTATTTGAAAACTAATGTATGAAAGAGGGGGTCCAGCCAATTTATTCACCAAACTAAGAAAACCAATTAAACGAAAACGAAAAAGAAGACGCTCCAAGAACAATACAATGGTGCATGAAACAATAAAAATGAAATGTTTGGAAGAAACCTGGGATTTTTATTGATGAAGAAGGGGATGCCTTGGGCATACCCAAGCTCTGACGGTTGTAATTCTTGGATATTTCTTGGGGTGACACGCGTGGCATCCCCAAGCTTGAGCTTTAGTCCATTCTTAATCTCATTACATCATTCCTTCCATACACCTGCAATTTTTCCTTCATACAAAACTTCACACAATCTTTATTAGCAACATTAGTGCACTTAAGATAATAAGTCTTTGGTTTTATTTTCAACACCAATAAAACTTCCATTAAAACACAAGCTACTGTAGAACTTCCCTCAAAAATCTCAATTCCCCAAAAGAACTCAAAAAGGAAGCAACAAGAAGCAAATGCTAATAATGGCAGAAATCTGTCAAAATAGACCAGCAGGTAAAACCAATTTTTTCGAAAACCTTATGTTGCTCAAGTCAAAAAGTGTTGAACTAACGAAAGTTAGATAACAACCTGGGGCAGAAGCACAACCATTCACGCCTCAAACCAACGAACAGAGATTTTACATGAATTTTTACGGTGAAGAACAGAAATCTGTTTCAGGACAACAACTTTCCCAATCATTACTTCTCTCTCATTAGATGTTACTCTTGGCAAAAAAAAGCAAATAAAAAGGATAAGGAGCGGTTATTACAGAAGTAATAACTTCTAAGACTCATCTAAAACTTTTGGGTTATCTCCCAATAAGTACTTTTCTTTAACGCCTTTAAGTTAGGCAAAGAAGCAAGAAAAAGAATCAAGTGTTCTCAAATGAAGAAGCATTAAGATCAATACTAGACATATCTTCAACAAGGCAAGGCATCTCATCCAAATAAGTTCTAGAGAATCCTCTCTCAACGCTCTTGGGTTCACTATTTTCATCAAACGGGTTTTCGGGAACAATCCAATCAAGATTCTTTTCTATGGCTTCATGCATGGCTACAAGTTTGAAAAGTATTGGTATCTTAATTTTCTCCCCATTAGGTTAAAATTTTTTCATCTTTTCTCATGTACCAACAACATTTACACATGATCCTAGCATACTAAAACGTTCAAATACTTTTCTAGCTTCCTTGGCAACATCATAGAATTCCTTAAGCAAAGTTTCCAGAATAAAATCTCTCTTTTCAAGGTCCTCAATTTCCTTAAGTTTAAGAAACATTACTTGCATTAAGGGGTTAAGGTTAACAAATCTAGCTTCCAACATGTGAATTAAAGAAGCTACAACAATTTCATAATTTGGAACAAGTTCTACAAGGGCTCTATCCTCAATGTCATCATGCTTAATAACATGATTAAAGAATTCTTCAATATTATCTTTTCCAATTATAGAGCCACTAGCTATTAAAAGGTCTTTCAAAGTGAATTTAGGGATCAACATGGTGAGCTAAAAAAGAGGTAACAACTATAGAAAGGCTTAATTTTTGTGTGTTTTCTTCTTTGATTAACAAAGAAAGCAAACTAGTAAAACTATTTTTTGTGTTTTTGATAAAGAAACAAGCAAACAAAGCAAAAAATAAACTAAGCAAAACAAAAACAACAAAGTAAAGAGATTGGTCATGAGGGACTTCCCTTGTGAAGATGTCCTTGACTCCCCGGCAACGGTGCCAGAAAAATACATGGTGACTCATGTAATAACGAGATCATTGGGGAACCCCAAGAGGAAGTTATGATGAGCACAGCAGTAAGTTTCCCTCAGTTATGAAACCAATGTTATCGAACCAGTACGAGCAAGGAAACACCTCCAAGGTGTTGTTGCCAACTTGGAATCCTGCACAACACAACCATACAACTTTACCCCCAACTTACAGTGAGGTTGTCAATCTCACCGGTTTTGCTGAAAACAAAGGATTAAACGTATTGTGTGGAAGAAAGTAAAAGCTTGCAGAAAGTAACAGAAAGCAGTAAACAGTTGTAGATTGATGATAAAAGAAAGGACCGGGGTCCATAGTTCACTAGTGGTGGTTCTCCTTAAGATAGATGACATGTTGGGTGAACAAATTACAGTGGGGCAATTAACAAACATCGAGAAAGCATACATGCATATACTAATCATCTTGACTCCTTTGAGATTTGATTGGGCGTTACACATTATACATAGACCATAATACAACTACATCTATGACTAATAATCCACATTCAGGTTATCATCCGAACCCCCTCCAGTATTAAGTTGCAAGCAACAGATAATTGCATTGTGCATTGCGTGTAAAGTAAACAATACGATTGTTCTATGAGCAAATGATTGTTGTTTTTTCCCTAGTAGCAACAACACATATAGTACCTTAGAGATTTATGTCACTTCCCCAGATTACTAGAGGCATGAACCCACTATCGAGCATAAATACTAACTCTTGGAGTTGCTAGCATCTACTTGGCCAAGATAGCTACTAACAACGGAAAGCATGCAAGATCACAAATAACAAAGACATGATAGAATCAATAATCAATCTGAAATAGCATCTTAATATCCATCGGATCCCCGCAAACACAACATGTAGGATTACAAATAGATGATCTTGATCATGAACGGAGCTCACAAGATCTAAACATGATAGCACAAAGGAGAAGAACCACCCATCTAGCTACTACATGGACCCGTAGTCCAAGGATGTACTACTCACGCATCACACCAGAGGCTTGCACGGTGATGAAGAAGGCCTCCAGGGTGAATTCTCTCCTCCGGCAGGGTGCCGGGAAGAGCTTCAGATCCCTCCTGATCTAGGGATGGAGATGACGGTGGCTACAGACTCTTTCGTGGAATTTTGATCGGGTCCTTAGGGTTTCTGTATCGGAGGCATCTTATAGGTGAAAGGGGAGGCCGGGGGGTGCCCTGTGTCGTCGCACCACCCCTTGGCACAGGCCAGGCCTAACTGTGCGACCAGGTGGTGTGGCTTCCCTCTGGCCCCTCTCCGTCTCGTATTCTGGCTCCGTGTCCCCCTCGGTGAAAAACTGACTTTGGCTTTTGTCCCGTCCAATTTCGAGAATATTCATTTTCTTACTTTCCTGGAACCAAAAACAGCAGAAAATGGGCAACTGGCACTGTGGCATCTTGTTATTAGGTTAGTCTAATAAAGTGTATAAAAAGTACTCCAAAGTGTGGACAAAACATAAGAAAGTAGATAAAAACCGAGCATGGAACATTAAAAATTATGGATACGTTAGCAACATATCAAGTTCTATCACGTGCCGGAGCACTAAGGCATGTGCAACTTATTACTACTGTATACTGGAGTACATACTCCAAGAATTTACTAGACTCTTTGCTTGAGCTGCTAGCTGCTCGCCACCTCTGTTTCGAGAGTGTATAGTACTACTACTCCTACTATCCGATTAGACTGCGGCCAGCTGAAAGTATGGCCGCTACAAGTATCGATATGAAATTTCTCTTGTGAGTTAACGCCCCAGACAACCACCGACTGCGAAAAAACTCACGCGCCGCCAAGCGGTCGCTTTGCATACTCCTTGGAGCATCTAAAAAAGTACTCCTTGGAGAAATGCTGGGTCAAAACTGAGTAGCACCGTTAATAGTACTATACTTTCTCCTTCATTCTACTCTCCGGCGAAATTTCTTTCTTCCACCAAAGGTATGTTACCCTCACAAATACTTCAAGGAATCCTGGTGGATTGGCTGCGTCATCCTATGAGGTCTGCTTCGGCTCGATGCCAGGCCCCAAAATAGTTCATCCGGCAGGAACATGCCGCCATTGGAGCCGCCTCCGTAGAGCGCCTAGTCGCCCACGGTGAACGTGCGTTGGCCCTACCGGCCTATAATGCGATTTTGGGCCCCCTCGAGGCTACCGATCCTGCGCTATCCGCGTCACGGAGGCGTCAACACGGTAGGCGAACAAAAGTGGATCTCTAGAACAAAGTGCCGGTCCTGGTGTGCCTCCCTTTCGACTATGACAGAGCTGTGTCTAGGCATGCACTCTGGCTGGACATCAACCATGGCCAAGTTAAACCCGTGCGAGACAACGGCCAACCCTTCTGTTGGGAACCTGCAGCTAGTGATAAGGCGAACGGGGCAGACAACTTGGGTGGGTGCCAGGTTGCCGTGGCCATGGCCGACGCTGTCCTGGGTCCCCTGGAGCCTATCGATCCTATGCTGGCCCTTGCTTACGATCAGGAATGCACGATTTTGAGCTCACACACGAGGAACATGTGGCAAGTGAGCATGCGACCGGGGCAGACAACTCGGGTGCGCGCTAGATCGATGTGGCCGTGGCAGATGACGCCGTTCTGGTCCGCTCGAGCCTATCGATCCTATGTTGGCCCTTTCTCACCATCAGGACATGCTCAAGTTCGAGCTCGAGCGCGAGGAACCTGCAGCCGGCAAAGGTGCGACTGGGTGAATCGACTCGGTAGGGGGGCAGTGTGCTCCTCTACTCGTTCCGAGCAATCCCGTCCGTTCGACCATGATCAACACGCAGGTGCGCGCTGTGTTTTGTGTGTGAAGCAAACAGTAGTAGCAAGAGTATGGCTCAGCTACTCGGTTGAAATTGAGCCGGACCCGACTGCCTTTCCAAGCTAATTTTTAGGGGCCTTTGTGCCAATTGTATGGACTTGGATATAATTTTCTATTTTTTGATGTAACCTTTTAATTCCACCGAACATGTTGATTAAAGCATGATGCACTTTCGGGTGAAATTAACTACTCCCTCTGACCCAAATTAGTTGACTTAGATTTGTCTAGATTCATGTATCTAGACTTGTTTTAGTGTTAGATACATCCGAATCTGGATAAAACTAAGTCAACTAATTTGGGTCGGTGGGAGTATAAAGTTAAGCTTGAAAAATATAACATGTAATTTATCCAACAAATTCATGTAGTACTAGTAGTAAACCAGTAAGTTGCACGTGCCCTTCACGTGAGACTCAGATAATAGACGTTCGACATATCATCACTATATAAAATTATAATAGGTAAAGCAGAAAAAATATAAATTTGATCAACATCTATAATATATGGGTGTATATTTGGTTCTTGTACTTTGTATATCATGTTGAGTGAATGATTATTAGCTAATCTAAAACTTCAAAATTTGTTAACATGGTCTGGAGAAACGAGGGAGAAGATTCTAGAATGATGGAGAAGTGTTTTGAGGTTCCCATGTTTCCGGACATAGCAATCACCCATGTTTTATTTGTGATTCCTAGGTTCTTTGAGTTTTCAAGGTTCGTAGATAAATTAACCCACTTAAATTACACTACTGTCTCTTATTCAAATTAATGTTCTCAGATTTTTCTAGATTCAGGTATATGTATCTAGCACAGAAGCATGACTAGATGCATTTGAATCTAGATGAATCATTGAACATTAATATGGATCGGAGGGAGTTTGTCGAAATTATGTCAAATTATTTCGAACCACATGTGAGCTGCCAATTGCTCTTTAAATTCCAAAAAAATCTTTTGAAGTTTCCCACCAGACAGCTAATATATGGAGAACACGACCGAGAGTTTTTAAAGATTCAACTTCTTTCTAGACTTTGCATGCCGGCAAAGTTGACCCTTCTTTGAAAAAAGAGAGAGAAATAGGCCAAAAAAATAGGGGGACTCATGCATGGCGTCCTTTTGCTTGTACTACCTACCATGAAAAATAATAACATGGGTTTTTCACAACTTTTGAAAAAAGCTGCTTCACAAAAATGGCCTACCATGTATAAGTATGAACAGGTTTTAGGACGGGCGACCAAGTAAGGTCACGGACATATCTATGTTTACAGGAATTTTGTAGTAGTACTATAAGAATGTAGATGTTTGCATCTTGGCGTTGGTAAACAACTTTGCCAATGGGAGTTCCCAAATACTAGGAAAAGTAACAACTCCAATTTTCTAAGCGATGGAAATATTTTTCTCTGTAAAGCAAAGTACTCCACTTCAGTACTAGTACTACTCGAAAAGGGAGGCGGATTCATCCAAAAAAAAGGAGGCAGCACGAGAGCAGTGGGAGGAGGAGTTGGAAGGCGGTGCAATGTCAGAGCAAAGCTATGATGGGCTGTTGACATGAGGTACACTCTACTAGTAGTAAATATATGGACCTACTAGTAGTAATATGCAGGCAAAACAAGTTGTGTTTTCTCTCTCCTTCGCTGGCTCTCACCATCCATCCTGCATCGATCTCTTCTCTGTAGCCGTGGGTGCACAGTCCAGCTTGTGTCTTCCTCGTCCACAATGTGGCGCTGTGCACGTGTGACTTGGTACGGCTCACCAATCTACTTCCAGCAACCATTCCCCCTCCCCCCCCCCCGAAATTCAAGCCATCTACTGGATTAATAATCAACTACACCAATACAAAAAGTCTCAAAAGTAATAATAATAATTACAAAAAGGTCCCCAGACAACATTGCGACGACTACAAACCCTAGTGCGCTAATTCGAGTGTCTCGCTCCTTCAGGACCTACGGTACCTAGGTTCCAAAAAATAAATAAAGTATGCCACTGCCCCAATTTTCAGACTAAGTGTACCATGTTTTCTTACTATTCCCAAGTTTTAGGATTTTTCAAGCAGGCATAGAAATGTTTTTCATTTTATTCCTGTTTAATCTTCTTGCTTTTTGATGTGGTTGCTGCATGTATTGCTAGTTGTTCTATAGTTCAAATGTTAGGTATTGTACATGCTGGTATAAAGCTGGCAATAGATGACGTGTCACTTTGTTATACCTAACACTCGGTTATACAATTAAACTAGCTCTCACGCACTTGTAGAATATTAATTTAGATCTGATTCAACAAATCGACGGAAAATCATCTGAGTGGGTGAAATTAGCTAGAAAATTAAGCTTCAAAAATATAACATGTAATTTATCCAACCAGTTTATGTACTATAGTAAATAAATGGCACATGTTATGAACTCTAAAACATATTGATCGCACTTCCTTCCAAAAAATACTTCTACTTCTTTACCATGCATGCTAACATGCACCGACCTAGCTATACCAAAATATGGGCACACGGTCATTATCTTGATGAAGATAGGGTATGTCCATGACCTTGGTCATTTGGCTTGAAACCCAAGAAAGTTCATACATAGTAGTACATGATATAGTAGGCAATACCAAAAGTGGTTTTTCAAGTACTTTTACTGGTAGAAAAATAAGAAAAAATGGCCCCACGAAATTTTCGTACAAAGTGGACAATTCTTTCTTACAGTTCCCAAGTTTAAGTATTTTTCATACTTCCAAGCTAAAGCTCCACGTGCACTTAAATGCATGACTCTAAGTCGATTAAACGAAATTAGGTCAAACTTGAATACATGTGAGCGTGATAGACTATTACTCTTGAAAATATCCAAAATTGTTTTGAAGGTACCCAAGCAGCAAATATATCATGGGACAACAATAGTTTTGAGAAATTCCATTACTGATTAGTATTTGCTTATCGACAAATTTGACCACGTATGGAAAATATCCAAACAAAATAAAGCGTAAAACAAAAACATGAGACTTCATTACGATCGTGGTACTTTTGCTCTAAGTATTATTAATTGCTAAGAAAAATTATAAACATGAGATTCGACAACCTTAGGGAAAACGGATTCACATTATAGCCCACCATGATGTAACATTATTAATTCTTGGTTTTCAGCACGAACGGCCAATAAGGTCATGGCCTTCTATATCGATGTATACCCTAGCTACACTTTTACATAGGGTTTTGACATCGGGTAGATGGGTGCGTCTTGGCCTTGTAAACACTGTTGCCCGTGGGAGTTTCAAACAATTAGGAAAAACATTTTTCACTTTTCCAACTAATTATGGGGATGTTTCGTACTAGCAGTAAAGAAAATCAGAAGAATATGGCACTAAATGCGAGAAGCGTGCCATGTTTCCGGACATAGCGAACCATCCATGTTTTACTTGCGATTCCTAGGTTCTTTGAGTTTTCAAGGTTCGTAGATAAATTAACCCAATTTAATTACACTACTGTATCCGATTCAAATTAATATTCTCAGATTTGTCTAGATTCGGATATATGTATCTAGCACAACAACATGACTAGATACATTCTAATCTAGATGAATCTATGATAATTAATATGGATCAGAGAGAGTCTGTTGAAATTCGGTCAAATTATATCGAACCACATGTGAGCTGCAATTGCTCTTTAAAGTTCACAAAAATCTTTTGAAGTTGCCCACCAGACAGCCAATATATCGAGAACACGACCGGGAGTTTTCAAAGATTCAACTTCTTTCTAGACTTTGCATGCTGACAAAGTTGACCTTGTTTTGGAAAAAGAGAGAGCAATAGGCAACACAAACAGGGGGACTCATGCATGGCGTCCTTTTTCTTGTGTTGCCTTCCATGAAAAATAATAAACATGAGTTTTTACAACTTTTGAAGAAATCCGCTTCACAAAAATGACCTACCATGTATAAGTATGAACATGTTTTTGGACGAGCGACTAAGCAAAGTCATCGAAATATCCACATCATAGTATATGGTAATTTGGTAGTACTACAAGAAAGTAGATGTGTGCATCTTGGCATTGGTAAACAACTTTGCCAATGTGAGTTTCCAAATACTAGGAAAAGTAACAACTCTACTAAGGGATGGAAATATTTTTTCTATAAAGCAAAGTACTCCACCTCATTCTGTACTGCTACTCCAAAAGTTAGGCAGCACGAGAGCAGCGAGAGGAGTGCCCTGCACGTGAGACTTAGATAATAGACGTATCACATATCATCATTATATAAAATTATAACAGGTAAAGCACAAAAAATTATAAATTTGATCAACATACATAAAGTATGGGCGTATATTTGGTTCTTGTACTTTGTATCATCATGTAGAAGTCAAAGATTATTAGCTACCCAAAACACTTGATTTTTTTGGTAATATGGTCTAGAGAGATGAGGGAGAAGATTCTAGTATGATGGAGAAGTGTGTTTTGAGGTTTATGCATAGCATTCATTATGCTGAAGACTATCTATACAATCTTCTAGATGCTATAAGGGAAAAGAAGATCCAACAGTTGGAAATATTGGGATTTGCAAGTATTGAGATCCAACGGTCAACATTCAAATTTATTTGTACAATCTTATCTTACCAAGTACTATATAGTGTACGGATACAAATAACTTTGAATGTTTACCATTGGATCAAGACTCGCGAATCCGAACGACATTTTCAGCCATTGGATCTTCTTTCCATTGTATCATCTAGAAGATTCTATTGATAGTCTTCAGCATAATTAATGCTATGCACAAACCTCAAAACACACTTCTCCATTATACTAGAATCTTATCACTCGTTTCTCTAGACCAATGTTACTACCAAAAATTTCAAGTGTTAGGTAGCTAATAATCTTTGACTTCTACACATGACGATACAAAGTAAAAGAACCAAATATACGCCCGTACTTTATATATGTTGATCAAATATATATTTTTCTGCTTTACCTATTATAATTTTATATAGTGATGATATGTCAGACATCTCTTATCTGATTTGCCTCCGATTCAAATTAATATTCTCAGATTTGTCTAGATTTGGGTATATGTTTCTAGCACAGAAACATGAATAGATACATTTGAATCTAGATGAATCTATGAATATTAATATGGATCAGAGGGAGTCTGTCGAAATTATGTCAAATTATTTCGAACCACATGTCAGCTGCCAATTGCTCTTTAAATTCCACAAAATTCTTTTGAAGTTACCCACCAGAAAGCCAATATATGGAGAACACGACCTAGAGTTTTCAAAGATTCAAATTCTTTCTAGACTTTGCATGGCGGTAAAGTTGACCCTGCTTTGAAGAAAGAGAGAGAAATAAGCCAAAAAAATCGGGGGACTCATGCATGGCGTCCTTTTGCTTGTACTACCTCCCATGAAAAATAATAAACATGAGTTTTTCACAACTTTTGAAAAAAAGCCGATTCAGAAAAATGGCCTACCATGTATAAGTATGAATAGGTTTCAGGACGAGCAACCAAGCAAGGTCATGGACATATCCATGTTGATTGGAATTTTGTAGTAGTACTACAAGGAAGTAGGTGTGCGCATCTTGGCATTGGTAAACAGCTTTGCCAATGGGAGTTGCCAAATACTAGGAAAAGTAACAACTCCAATTTTCTAAGCGATGGAAATATTTTTCTCTGTAAATCAATGTACTCCACTTCCGTACTAGTACTACTCGAAAAGGGAGGCGACTCCTTCCAAAAAAAGAGGCAGCACGAGAGCAGCGGGAGGAGGAGTCGGAAGGCGGTGCGATGTCAGAGAAAAGCTATGATGGGATGCTGACATGAGGTACACTCCACTAGTAGTAAATAGTAAATATATGGACCTACTAGTAGTAATATGCACGCAAAAGAAGTTGTGTTTTCTCTCTCCTTCGCTAGCTCTCACCATCCATCCTCCATTGATCTCTTCTCTACAACCACGGGTGCATAGTTCTGCTTGTCTCTTCCTCGTCCATAGCATGGCCCTGCACACGTGTGACTTGGTACGGCACACCGATCTACTTCTAGCAACCGTTTTTCCCCTCGAAATTCAAGCCATCTACTGGATTAATAATCATCTACACCAATACAAAAAGACTCAAAAGTAATAATAATAATTACAAAAAGGTCCTCATACCACATTGCGACGACTACAAACACTAGTGCGCTAATTGGAGTGTCTCGCTCCTTCAGGACCTACGGTACCTAGGTTCCAAAAAATAAAAAAAGAATGCCACTGTCCCAATTTTCAGACTAAGTGTACCATGCTTTCTTACAATTCCCAAGTTTTAGGATTTTTCAAGCAGGCATAGAAATGTTTTTCATTTTATTCCTGTTTAATCTTCTTGCTTATTGATGAGGTTGCTGCATGTAATGCTAGTTGTTCTATAGTTCAAATGTTAGGTATTGTACATGCTGGTATAAAGCCAACAATAGGTGACATGTCACTTTGTTATACCTAACACTCGGTTATACTATTGAACTAGCGCTCACACACTTGTAGAATATTAATTTAGACCTAATTCGACAAATCGATAGAAAGTCGTCTGAGTGGGTGAAATTACCTAGAAAATTAAGCTTAAAAAATATAATATGTAATTTATCCAACCACTTTATGTACTATAGTAAATAAATGGCACATGTTATGAACTCTAAGCCATATTGATCGCACTTCCTTCCAAAAAATACTTTTACTTCTTTACCATGCATGCTAACATCCACCGACCTAGCTATACCAAAATATGGGCAAACGGTCATTATCTTGATGAAGACAAGGTATGTCCATGACCTTGGTCATTTGGCTTGAAACCCAAGAAAATTCGTACATAGTAGTACATGATATAGTAGGCAATACCAGAAGTTTGAGTTTTTCAAGTACTTCTACTGGTAGAAAAATAAGAAAGAATGGCCCCACCAAATTTTCGTACAAAGGGAACAATTCTTTCTTACAGTTCCCAAGTTTAAGTATTTTTTAAACTTCCAAGCTAAAGCTCCACGTGCACTTAGATGCATGACTCTAAGTCGATTAAACGAAATTAGGTGAAACTTGAATACATGTGAGCGTGATAGACTATTACTCTTGAAAATATCCAAAATTCTTTTGAAGGTACCAAGGCAGCCAATATATCATGGGCCAACAATAGTTTTGAGAAATGCCATTACTGATTAGTTTTTGCATACTGACAAATTTGACCGCGTCTGGAAAACATTCAAACAAAATAAAGCGTAAAACAAAAACATGAGACTTCATTACGATTGGGGCACTTTTGCTAGTAGTATTATTAGTCGCCAAGAAAAATTATAACCATGAGATTTGACAACCTTATGGAAAACGGATTTAAATTATAGCCCACCATGATGTAACATTATTAATTATTGGTTTTGTCAACACCTGGATTTTTAATCCTAGATGCCTGTTATGCCATACATCACAATCTCAGGATTACCATTTTTACAAGACATAACAGATTGGATATCATAGTACATCATCCATTACAAACCATAATAAGGTCTTACACAAATAAAGGATCTCTTGATCCAGTCTTAATACAACAAGCAGTGAAATAAATAATAGGCGTAGCGGTGGGGCCCATCTTTAGTGTCACATGCAATGATGACGATGGGAGTTAGTCCTAGTTGTCGTAGCTGTCCCGCTGTCCTTCCTCCTGATAGTCCTGCCCATTGTCTGGCCACAGGAATAGCTAGGCACAAAGCCATGAGTACTCTTTAAGTACTCACAAACTATCACTAACAAGTAAGGTAGTTCTAGTAGAATTCTAAATTCCTAGTTTGTTTACAAGGTTCAGTTTGAAACCTAAGCTGAGTTCAGAAGTAAAGAAAGATAAAATAAAGTTCTAAAATCACCTAAGTGGGAACTTAGTTTTCATAGTCACAACCCTGTTGTGGTCAAGCCAAAGTCACAATTCATTTCGTAAGTCATTTTGAAAACATCGGACAACGAAATAGTATGGCCACTCCAACTGTCCATGACCGTGGACGCGGCTATTCGAATAGTTTGACACTCTGTAGAGGTGGTACACTTTCACCACAAAATTCGATACATCCATCAGGGATATCCCTGAATCATCATACTTAGTATGCGGATAATCAAACATAACCTTTCAATTACACACCCTAGTACAAGCACCTCTCCTATGAGCTTTGCCTCCCAGCCATGGCCATCTGCCATCCTGGGCACTGCATAGGTGGAAAACGTTGAGAGGTAGCCTCAGCTCAGACCTCGCCCGCGAGGGAACCCATACTAATGCATATAAACTTCCGGCTAAGCCTTACCCAATTCAGGTATTGTGGTTGTACGGTAAATTTGGAATGGTATCGCATTCGAACCCAACCATCAGTTTTTGTAAAGGGCTAAGGCTCATGCCTCAACATATTCATCATCAAATCATTTGTGTTTCTCAACACATGTCAAAACATCTCAATAGAATGACTCATTATTCCAAGGTTTTCATAATCATTTTTACCAAGTGTTCCCATCTAAAGTGATCAAGTTTTATGTTTGGCACTAGTAACTAAGGTTAAGAGTGTTCACTAATGAGGGATGCTAATATCAATCTCATGTCATAGAATGACTTCTGAGTCTAACTAGATAGGTCAAGTTTTATACTCTTTATGCTATCTATAAACAAAGTGAAGAACTTTGGTAAAGTAAAAGAAAGTAAAGCTTCCAAGTAAAACTTGGGATGGGTATAAATCAAAATGTATAACCAAGCATGCCTAATGCATCTTGCATAGGTTAACTTGCATCTAGTGATGGCTTGCTAACAATAGCTTGCTCAGTTTACTTGAAGTGCTAGGCTTTCCTTGAGTAGTGTAGTGGTTGAAATTCTCCTCGTCTTCTTCGGGGTAGAACTCCTCCTCCTCGTAGACTTGATCGGTACTCTCGTCTATAAATACATACGGGATACACAATCACAAAACAATACTTAACTAGTATATTTAGCACACTAAGGTACACACTTGATGATCTAGCATCATGACAAGATTTAATGAACTAGTTTCATCTATTTTATTTGAGAAAAGTAATTTCTACTCATTGAAAATGTTTAAGATTTAATATTATCCAATTAAAATATGGGATCATGTGGTCACATGTCATCACCACAGATTCTAATACATGGGAATGTGATTAAATGTTTGATCATATTTCAATAAGTCTAAGTTTATCATTTTAATGATTTAAAGTGACTAGAAATGTCTATGTAGCATTATTTTGGTACTAGTCCAAAGTCACTGCATGCAAACCTAAATATTATTACATATTCAGTAGGTATTGTTAAATGTGATCTTTGAGAGTTGGAATCAACTCAAAAGCTATTATGGTTGATTTTTTAAAAATGTTTGAATGTGGAAAAGTCTCTATCTTTGATATTTTTCCTAGGTGCGATCTCTAACTCCAATTGATTTAAATCCAACGGTCTTGGATAGCTATTTTTATTACCTTTCTAGAAAAATTTGAATCATGTCATTTGGTTAAGTAGAACTCTCTGAAGTGATTTTCAAACTAGAGGACATAATTGAGTTTAAGTCTAAAAAGAAAAATCTTTATTTGAATCTGCGGGCTAAGGCGGGAAACTAAATGGGCCGGCCCAGTGGCGCTCCACGACACAGAGGGAAACTGACAGGGGGGGTCCACATGTCAGGAACTGACTCTAACGCGAAGTGGTATAGGACGATGTGGTCCATGCGATTAGAACAGAGATCAACGGTGGTGGTTCATCGTCGACGACGAACAGGTCACCGGCGAGAATGAACCCTAGCGGCTCAGTGGGGGTTGATTGGGGGCTTACCAGGGCTCCAGCTAACGTGGCGATGGGGGCAATCGAACGGGTGGTCAACGACGAACTCAGGCATGGTCGTGGTGGCTCCTGGGTTGGTCGCAATCGACGGCTCCCTTTCTCCTCTGCTGCGGCGAGCTCTAGCGCAATTCCGGCTACTGAGGGATCGAGCGGCTCCGGGGATGGTGTCAGGTGGTTCTGAGAGAGAGGGGAGTGAGGTAGTGTGGCAATGGAGGCTGGGGGAGGGCTCCTTTTATAGCTCGATGAGGGGACCGTGAGGTGCGACGGTGAGCTCGTCGGTGACGATGTACAGGGGGCTAATGGCATGGGCAAGGTAGGCGGCCGGTGCTCTGCCTCTTGGCGGTCAGCTACGGGGTAATGGCACGACTAGGGGTGGTGGCGTTTGTTTGGGTATGGCTGCCGCTCTAAGTGGGAGCGGCGGTGTTCGACGCGGTTCACGGCGGGTGTTGGTCGCGCGGCGAGAAATGGGCATTTCTTGGAGTGTGTTGGGGTCATGGCGGAGAGGTGCGTGCAAGCGGAGGTCGAGGCATGACGTGTGATGGCCTATCGGGGACGATGCTCTGGCGTGCTCTGTGCATGGCGTAGAGGCTCGGTGCGCGGCTACTCTGAGGTGGTCCAGTGCTCGGCTGCGTCCGTGGGGTGGACATGGGGTGGCGGTGTGATCATGCCTACCTCCCTGGTGCAGCAGAAGAGGGCAGGGCGGTGTCCTGCGACGTGGGCATGGTCGGCCGACGATCATGGCTTCGGGGTGGCACGGGACTAGTGCTGGAGGCTAAATGGTAGCTTGGTTAAGGCATGGTTGGAGCTAGGGGAGACCATGGGACAATATTGAGCCAAATGGCTCGACAAAGCATTGATCAAAAATAGTGTTAGTTAGGGAGATTTATCTGTGATCATAAGGTGTTTGACACAATGGCCGCAAGAAACTTTTATTTTAATTTTGCAAAGATTTTTGGTGGGTGTGTTAGTCATATGCTTGAGCATCTGTGGTTGCTTGGGATTGTCAAGGTGAACTCATTAGAGTGGTTTTTGAAAAAGTGGGATCCATGCACATACACTTGATTCCATTTTCAAATGCCATTTAAATTACTGTTTAAATGTTTTTATAAGATTTCAAAGTGGGCCTTGGTATATCTTTACTTGTACTAGCAAGGGGTGCAAAGATCTAGAATTGTTTCTTTTTGAAAGTGACTTCTAGGAACACCCAAAGTGGCCAAGTGGATTAAAATGGTGAAAAGGACCATTTGCATTTATTAATCTTATTTGATTTCTTTTTCTTTGGATTTTATTTTTAAATGGTATAGATGATGTTTCATTCACCTTTAAACTATTTTACAACCATTAGATACATCAATCATGGCAATTCCAAACAATTCTATATTAATGCAAACACACATGCATTCATAATTGTTTTTTTAATGATAATTTTTTTTGTTAACCCTAAATTGGGTGATTTGGATCTTGATAACCTTGATTAATGATTTGGGATGTTACAAACCTTCCCTCCTTAAACAAAATCTCGTCCTGAGATTTAAGAAAGAAAACTAGGAACTAAAGAGATCTAGAAACTCAATCCTAACGTAATCTTCTCGCTCCCAAGTGGCTTCCTATTCGGTATGATTGCTCTACTGGATCTTGAGAAATTTGATACTCCTGGTCCTGGTGGTTCTGTAAGCTTCTTCTAAGATACGGATGGGCACTTCACGATACGTCAGATCCTTGTTGATTTCAACGGCTCGGTGGTCGATGTTCTTGAAAACTTCGGTCTTCTCCGACACTTCTAAGCATTTGGAAGTAACGAGATATGGAACACATTATGAATGGCAGACATCTCCTCTGGTAGTTCCAGTTGATACGATACTTCTCCTCGATGATTCAGAATCTTGAAGGGTCCAATATATCTAGGGGCTAACTTTCCTTTTAGACTAAAACATTGCGTTCCCTTCAACGGCGACACTTTGAGATACAAAAAATCTCTGACATTGAAGGTCAGGTATCTACGTCTCTTGTCTGCATATCTCTTCTGTCTTGATTGAGTGGTCTTGAGGTGCTCACGGATTTTGTGAACTTTCTCTTTGGCTTCTCGTAGGATGTCGGGTCAAAAAATCTGACTCTCTTCTACTTGCGACCAATTCAAAGGAGTTCGACACTTTCTTCCATATAAGAACTCAAATGGGGCCATTTGCAAACTGGCTTGGTAACTGTTGTTGTATGAGAATTCTGCGAAATGCAGACAGTCTTCCCATTTTGATCCATACTCGAGCACACAAGCTCTCAACATATCTTCTAGGATTTGGTTGACTCTTTCAGTCTGTCCATCAGTCTGCGGGTGATAAGTTGTGCTGAAATTCAACTTGGTTCCCAATCCTTCTTGGACTTTTTGCCAAAATCTCGAGGTAAATTGGGTTCCTCGATCTAACACTATGGTCTTGGGGGTTCCATGCAAACTGACGATTCTAGCAATGTACAACTCTGCTAGCTTCGAACTCTGGTTGGTAGTTTGATAGGTAAAAAATGGGCTACCTTGGACAGTCTATCAACGATGACCCAGATTGAGTCATTTCCCCTACTAGAAGTAGGCAAACCGGTGATAAAGTCCATTCTGACGGAATCCCATTTCCATTCTAGAATCTGCAATGGTTGCAACAATCTGGCGGGTCTCTGATGCTCCGCTTTGACTCTCTGACATATATCACACTTGGCAATATAGCTTCCGATTTCCCTCTTCATATTGTGCCACCAAAATTGCTCCTTCAAATCCTGATACATCTTCGTTCCTCCGGAGTGGATAGAATAAAGAGTATCATGAGCTTCTTGCATGATAACTTGCTTCAGCTCCGAATCTGCTGGCACACAGATACGTCCTTTGTACCACATAACTCCTTCGTCTTCGGTGAATCCAGGTACCTTTCCTGTACCAATATGACGCTTGATTCCGTCAATACTTGCACTTCCCTTCTGGGCTTCCTTGATCTGACTGATCAAACTGGGTTTAAGTTCAATGCTAGCTAAGAATCCTTTGCTAACTAGCTCAGTTCTAAACTGCTCTAACTCTTCGTGCAAACTTGGCTGGGTTTCCTTCATCATGGTGTTTAACCGACATGGCAATCTGCTAAGAGCAGCCGCTACCACATTGGCTTTGCTGGGGTGATAGTGAATGTCAAGGTCATAATCCTTAATTAATTCTATCCATCTCATTTGCCTCATATTCAACTCCTTCTGAGTGAAAATATACTTCAAGCTCTTGTGATCTGAATAAATCTCACAGCGGTTACTCATAAGATAATGACATCGTGTCTTCAAGGCTAACACTATAGCTATTAATTCAAGATCATGGGTAGGGTAGTTTTGCTCATGCTGCTTCAGTTCTCTGGACATATATGCTATGACTTTTCCCTCTTGCATCAACACACATCTGAGACCAATCTTGGATGCATCACAATACACATCAAACGGCTTCTTGATATCTGACATAATCAAGATTGGGGCTGAAATCAATGTCTTCTTGAGCTCTTGGAAACTTGCTTCACATTTGTCGGTCCATTCAAATTTCTTACCCTTCTTCAACAATTGTGTCATGGGTCTTGCGATGCTCGAAAATCCTTCTACGAACTTGCAGTAATATCCCTCTAATCTGAGAAATGCACGGACTTGGGTTTGAGTGGTTGGGGCTTCCCATTCTTCAATATCTTTGATCTTGGCGGGATCAATAGCGACTCCTCCTGCCGACACAATATGTCCGAGGAATCCTACTTCTTTCAGCCAAAACTCACATTTGCTAAACTTGGCATACAACTGATGTTCTCTAAGGGTTTTCGAGGATGATTCTCAGATGTTGCTCATGGTCTTCTTCTGAGTTGGAGTAGATAAGAATATCGTCGATCAAAACAACAACCAACTTATCAAGGAAATTCATAAAAAACTTATTCATGAGATTCATGAAATAAGTGGGGGCATTGGTTAATCCAAAAGACATGACCGTATACTCATACAATCCATATCTGGTGGTAAAGGCGGTCTTTGGAATATCCGTTGCACAAATCTTGAGTTGATGATAGCCAGTCCTAAGATCAATCTTAGAGAACACTCTGGCACCAGTCAACTGATCAAATAGATCCTCGATCTTGGGCAGTGGGTACTTGTTCTTGATGGTGACATCATTCAGCTTCAGATAATCGGTACACAAACGGTTGCCTCCATCTTTCTTGTCGACAAACAGAACAGGCGATCTCCATGGCGATGCGCTTGGTTGAATCAAACCTTTTTCCAGCATAGCATCAAGTTGCTTCTTCAGATCCACTATTTTAGATGGGTTCATGCTATAGGGTCTCTAAGCTATGGGTCCAGTTCCAGGGATTAGTTCAATGATGAACTCGATATCCCGATCTGGGGGCATACCGGGCAATTCATCTGGGAATACGTCGGGGTATTCACAGACTACTCTGACTTGGTTTATGGTTGGTAGGGCTAGACTCTTGTTACATTTGAATTGATGGGGCAAGGTTTCAGATATATGCTCTACTGATACTCCAGAGCTACTGGTCATGGTGATGGCTTTCTTGGCATAGTCGATCAATCCTTTATGTTTCGACATCCAATCCATTCCTAGTACTACTTCCAAACCTTTGGTTCCAAGTACTATTAGATTGGCATAAAAATCTATCCCATGTATTCTGATAGGTACAACCTTGCAAATTTTTCTACCTTTGGTGGTTGAACCAAGTATTTGAACTATCATGACATGCTTCAAATTGGTTGGGTGAATCTTACTAGTGCCTGCAAATTCTTCTGTAACAAACGAGTGCGATGCTCCAGAATCAAACAACACTCTTGCTAGTACCGAGTTAACAGAAAACATACTCAGCACGACATCTGGCGCTTCTTGGGCTTCTTCGGCGTTCATGTGGAAGAGACGGCCGCTACGGTTGAGCGAATTCCCGGGAGGAACCTTCTTTCGGGTTGAACACGGCGCTGCTGCTGAGCTGGGGCATTCACATTGGCAGTGGCTGCAAGCTTCTTGGGACACTCGTTGGAGTAGTGACCCTTCACTCCGCACTCAAAACAAGTGATCTGGGACTTGTCTTTGGCTGCAACAGGCACGACATTTCTTCCAGTCCTTGGGGCAGTATTGTTGTTGTTGTTGGACTTGGGCGGTGCACGGTTGAAGTTGTTGGAGTTGCCGAGGTTGTTGTTGTGATTTCCTCCGGACTTCACATCTCCTCCGCTACGGTTGGGGTAGCTTGGACGAGACATTGAGGGTCTATTGTTCTGCGGGGCATATCCTACAGACAGGTTGGGGCGATACTTCTAGTGACTGTTGGATCCACTCTAGTGCATCATTCCGTGCTTGCGATTGGCGTTGGCTTGGTTGGTATTTCCTTCCATCTGGATGGCGGAGTTGACTAACTCTTCGAGATCGTCAAAACGGATGTTGATTAACACCGTTTGCATCTCATCATGCAATCCATTCAGGAATCTCTCCTTCTTCTTGCCTTCAGTATTGATCTCATCAGGTGCATACCTAGCGAGAGACAGGAACCTGTCATGGTACTCTACTACAGTCATCCTGCCCTGCTTCAGCTCTCTAAACTCATCTCTCATTCTAGTGACTAAACCTTGCGGCACATGGGTGCGGCTAAACTTGGTCTTGAAATCTTCCCACATCATCACTTGACTGTGGTTCATGGTACGGGTGTTGTTCCACCAGGCTCTTGCATCTCCTGCTAGATAGTGGGTGGCAAACAGTACTTGCTTATTGGCATCCACTCTTGCGACTTCTAGGTTCTTCTCCATGATCTGTAACCAATCCTCTGCATCTAGTGGGTCTTCAGACTTGCTAAAGATAGGGGGATTGGTATTCTGGAAGTTCTTAAGCTTGGATCCCTGATTTCCATGGCCTTGATTGTTGTGGGCCATCTGAGCGATCTGTTGCAGGGTAGCTAGGTTGGCTTGGCGCTTTGTTGTACCAGCTTCACGGGCGGAAACTAGCATCTGCAGAATCTGCAACATCGGGTCTTGCGATGAGCTGCTTCCTCCGGGTTTTCCATGAGTCATCTGAAGATTGAGGTAGATAAAGGGGTAAGAGGGAAAGTTCTAAGGTTCATGGTTTTGTTTTCAAAAGCTAAAACTTTGAGTTTGACTCAAGTTTTGCAAACTAACGACTTTTCATTCCTTCATTCAAGCAAGGCACACGATAAAAACACACACACATCACAACAAAAGGAAAACAGATGGTTTTAAGAACATATTGTGAGCTACAATACAATGGGACCGATACATCTTACTCCTACGATAGTGCTCTAGTGCATCTAATCATCATCGATGAAGTCGGAGTCATCATCGTTGGTGTAGAAATCCATGGCATCATCCTCTAGGTAATCATCATCATTGCTGAGTTATGAGTGAAGATCACCCTGGATGTCTTCACCTTCTCCCTCTTCTTCTTTGGTTGCAAGCTGAGCATCTTGCTCCTTGATGGTCTTCTTGAGGTCGGCCACCTTCTTACGAAGACGGGCGATGGTGCGATCCTTCTTTGCGCGTTGACGACGGAGTGATTGACGATCCTTGACGAATAGTGAGAAAGTCTGGGCCTTCTAGGCGGCAATGGCAAGGTTGTGGTTGGCGTACTCTCGAGCATTGTCCAATTCCTTATGCCTATCATACAGTAGGAAGTCAAGGTTCTCCACTTGGCGTCTCATCTCCGGGTGACTTGGCATCTCCAACGGCATTCCCATAGAATCACACCTTGTATAGTGTGCAAAGCGAGTTCCCTGGATCAAGTTGACGTTCTGTCCGCAAAGACGGGCGAGAGCTTCATGCATTGCCCTGGCTAATCCATCTAGCCAGTTGTTCTCTCTCACAGTGAATTGAATCTTCTCTGAAAGGGGTGCTTCCATCTTGCCTCGAAGATCAGCAACTATCAGCCATTATGGATCTCCTCCTGGGTGATCATTGAGTTGAGCTTCGAAGAATTCCGGATGCGGGCGCTCCAGGTACTCAAACAGTGCATCAAGATCCCTCTCGAAGAACAGTTGGCCTCCATTGCTCAACTGGTAGAACTTGCAGTACTGAACTTCCATCTATAAGAATTTAGGATGAGTAAGTTAGTGAAGTGACCAAGTGTGTCAATTTTTATGTAGTAATGTAAGAATTTTTAGGAACATGATTTTTTTGGAAAGAATCTCAAGGGTAAGAGTGGGAATAGTTTTTCATAAATACTCACTTCTTTGTTTTTGAAACTAAGATTTTGTTCGGACGTCCATTCTAACTAGGGTCTCATATGGTCAGGATGGCTCTGATACCAACTTGTCAACTCCCCGATTTTTAATCCCAGATGCCAGTTATGCCATACATCACAATCCCAGGATTACCATTTTTGCGAGACATAACAGATTGGATATCATAGTACATCATCCATTATAAACCATAATAAGGTCTTACACAAATAAAGGATCTCTTGATCCAGTCTTAATACAACAAGCAGCAGAACAAATAATAAGCATAGCGATGGGGTCCATCTTCAGTGTCACAGGCAATGCTGACGATGGGAGATAGTCCTAGTTGTCGTAGCCGTCCTGCTGTCCTTCCTCTTGATAGTCCTCCCCATTGTCTCGCCACGGGAATAGTCAGGGACAAAGCCATGAGTACTCTTTAAGTACTCGCAAACTATCACTAACAAGTAAGGTAGTTCTAGTAGAATTCTAAATTCTAAGTTTGTTTACAAGGTTAAGTTTGAAACCTAAGGTGAGTTTAGAAGTACAGAAAGATAAATAAAGTTCTAAAATCACCTAAGTGGGAACTTAGTTTTCATAGTCACAACCCTCTTGTGGTCAAGTCAAAGTCACAATTCATTTCATAAGTCATTTTGAAAACATTTGACAACGGAACAATATGGCCGCTCCAACTGTCAATGACCGCGGACGCGGCTATTCGAATAGTTTGACACTCTATAGAGGTGGTACACTTTCACCAAAAAATTCGATACATCCGTCAGGGATAACCCTGAATCATCATACTTAGTATGCGGATAATAAAACATAACCTTTCAATTACACACCCTAGTACAAGCACCTCTCCTATGAGCTTGGCCTCCCAGCCATGGCCATCTGCCATCCTAGGCACTACATAGGTGGAAAACATTGAGAGGTAGCCTCATCTCAGACCTCTCCCGTGAGGGAACCCATACTAATGCATATAAACTTCTGGCTAAGCCTTGCCCAATTTAGGTATTGTGGTTGTACGGTAAATTTGGAATGGTATCGCATCCGAACCCAACCATCAATTTTTGTAAAGTGCTAAGGCTCATGCCTCAACACCTTCATCACCAAATCATTTGTGTTTCTCAACACATGTCAAAACATCTCAATAGAATGACTCATCATTCCAAGGTTTTCATAATCATTTTTACCAATTGTTCCCATCTAAAGTGATCAAGTTTTATTTTTGGCACTAGTAACTAAGTTTAAGAGTGTTCACTAATGAGGGATGCTAATATCAATCTCATGCCATAGAATGACTTCTAAGTCTAACTAGATAGGTCAAGTTTTATACTCTGTATGCTATCTATAAACAAAGTAAAGAACTTTGGTAAAGTAAAAGAAAGTAAAGCTTGCAAGTAAAACTTGGGATGGGTATAAATCAAAATGTATAACCAAGCATGCCTAATGCATCTTGCTTGGGTTAACTTGCATCTAGTGATGGCTTGCTAACAATAGCTTGATCATTTTACATGGAGTGCTAGGCTTGCCTTGAGTAGTGTAGTGGTTGAAATTCTCCTCATCTTCTTCGGTGTAGAACTCCTCATCCTCGTAGACTTGGTCGGTACTATCGTCTATAAATACATATGGGATACACAATCACCAAACAATACTTAACTAGTCTATTTAGCACACTAAGGTACACACTTGATGATCTAGCATCATGACAAGATTTAATGAACTAGTTTCATCTATTTTATTTTAGAAAAGTAATTTCTACTCATTGAAAATGTTTAAGATTTAATATTATCCAATTAAAATATGGGATCATGTGGACACATGTCATCACCACATATTCTAATACATGGGAATGTGATTTAAATGTTAGATCATATTTCAATAAGTCTAAGTTTATCATTTTAATGATTTAAAGTGACTAGAAATGCCTATATAGCATTATTTTGGTACTAGTCCAAAGTCACTACATGGAAACCTAAATATTATTACATATTCAGATAGGTATTGTTAAATGTGAATTTTGAGAGTTGGAATCAACTCAAAAGCTATTATGGTTGATTTTTGAAAAATGTTTGAATGTGGAAAAGTCTATGTCTTGTTATTTTTTCTAGGTGCGATTTCTAACTCCAATTGAATTAATCCAATGGGCTTGGATAGATATTTTTATTACCTTTCGAGCAAAATTTGAATCATGTCATTTGGTTAAGTAGAACTCTCTGAAGTAATTTTCAAACTAGAGGACATAATTGAGTTTAAGTCTAAAAAGAAAATTCTTTATTTGAATCTGCGGGCTAAGGCGGGAAACTAAATGGGCCGGCCCAGTGGCGCTCCATGGCGCAAAGGGCAACTGACAGGGGGGTCCACATGTCTGCGACTGACTCTAACATGAAACGGTATGGGGCGATGTGGACCGTGCGATTAGAACAGAGATCAACGGTGGTGGTTCATCGTCGACGACGAACAGGTCGCCGGCGAGAATGAACCCTAGCGGCTCGGTGGGGGTCGATTGGGGGCTTACTAGGGCTACAGCTAACATGGCGATGGGGGAGATCAAACTGGTGGTCGACGGCAGACTCAGACGTGGTCGCAGCGGCTCCTGGGGTGGTCGCGGCGGCTCCTGGGGTGGTCGCAATCGATAGCTCCCTTTCTCCTCTGTTGCGGAGAGCTCCGGCACAATTCCGGCTACTGAGGGCTCGAGCGGCTCCAGGGATGGTGTGGGATTATTCTGAGAGAGAGGGGACTGAGGTAGTGTGGCAATGGAGGCTGGGGAGGGCTCCTTTTATAGCTTGACGAGGGTACCGTGAAGTGCGACGGTGAGCTCATCGGTGACGATGGTACAGGGGGCTAATAGCATGGGCGAGGTAGGCAGCTGGTGCTCTGCCTCCTGGCGGTCAGCTATGGGGTAATGGCACGACTAGGGGCGGTGGCGGTTGGTCGGGCGTGGCTGGCGCTCTGAGCAGGAGCGGCGGTGTTCGACGCGGTTCACGGCGAGTGCTGGTCGCGCGGCGGGAAATGTGCATGTCCTGGAATGTGCTAGGGTCATGGCAGAGCAGTGCGTGCAGGCGGAGGTTGAGGCGCGGCGTCTACTGGCCTATCGGGGATGGCGCTCCGTGCATGGCGTAGAGGCTCGGTGCACGGCTGCTCTGAGGTGGTCAAGTGCTCGGTTGCGTCCGTGGGGTGGACAGGGGGTGGCGGTGTGATCACGCCTACCTCTCTGGTGCGATGGAAGAGGGCGGGGCGGTGTCCTATGACGTGGGCATGGTCGGCCGTCGATCATGGCTTCGGGGTGGCGCGGCACTGCTGCTGGAGGCTAAATGGTAGCTTGGTTAAGGCATGGTTGGAGCTAGGGGAGACCAGGGGACAAGATTGAGCCAAATGGCTCGACAAAGCGTTGATCAAAAATAGTGTTAGTTAGGCAGATTTATCTATGATCATAAGGTTCGACACAATGGCCGCAAGAAACTTTTATTCGAATTTTGCAAAGATTTTTGGTGGGTGTGTTAGTCATATGCTTGAGCATCTGTGGTTGCTTGGGATTGTCAAGGTGAACTCATTTGACTGATTTTTGAAAAAGTGGGATCTATGCACATACACTTGATTCCACTTTCAAATGCCATTTAAAATTAGTGTTTAAATGTTTTTGTAAGATTTCAAAGTGGACCTTGGTAGATCTTTACTTGTACTAGAAAGGGGTGCAAAGATCTAGAATTGTTTCGGTTTGAAAGTGACTTCTAGGAACACCCAAAGTGTCCTAGTGGATTAAAATGGTCAAAACGACCATTTGCATTTAATCTTATTTGATTTCTTTTTCTTTGGATTTTATTTTTAAATGGTCTAGATGATGTGTCATTCACCTTTAAACCATTTTACAACCATTAGAACAATCAATCATGGCAATTCCAAACAATTCTATATTAATGCAAACACACATGCATTCATAATTGTTTTTTTAATGATAAAAAGTTTTTGGTAACCCTAAATTGGGTGATTTGGATCTTGATAACCTTGATTAAAGATTTGGGATGTTATAGGTTTTCAGCACGAACGACCAATAAGGTGATGGCCTTCTATATCGATGTATACCCTAGCTACACTTTTACATAGGGTTCTGACATCGGGTAGATGGGTGCGTCTTGGCCTAGTAAACAATGTTGCCCGTGGGAGTGTCGAACAATTAGGAATTTTTTTTTCACTTTTCCAAGTAATTATGGGGATGTTTCGTACTAGCAGTGAAGAAAATCAGACGAATGTAGCACTGAATGCGAGAAGCGCACCATGGTTCCGGACATAACAAACCATCCATGTTTTACTTGCGATTCCTAGGTTCTTTGAGTTTTCAAGGTTCGTAGATAAATTAACCCAATTAAATTACACTACTGTATCTGATTCAAATTAATATTCTCAAATTTGTCTAGATTCGGATATATGTATCTATCATAGAAACATGACTAGATACATTTGAATCTAGATGAATCTATGAACATTAATATGGATCAGAGGGAGTCTGTCGAAATGAGGTCAAATGATATTGAACCACATGTGAGCTGCCAATTGCTCTTTAAATTTCACAAAAATCTTTTGAAGTTGCCCACCAGACAGCCAATATATCGAGAACACGACCGGGAGTTTTCAAAGATTCAACTTCTTTCTAGACTTTGCATGCTGGCAAAGTTGACCTTGCTTTGGAAAAATACAGAGAAATAGGCAACAAAACCAGGGGGACTCTTGCATGGCATCTTTTTTCTTGTATTGCCTGCCATGAAAAATAATAAACATGAGTTTTCACAACTTTTGAAGAAACCCACTTCACAAAAAATGGCCTACCATGTATAAGTATGAACAGGGTTCAGGACGAGCGACCAAGCAAGGTCATGGACATATCCACATCATAGTTTATGGTAATTTGGTAGTACTACAAGAAAGTAGATGTGTGCATCTTGGCTTTGGTAAACAACTTTGCCAATGCGAGTTTCCAAATACTAGGAAAAGTAACAACTCTACTGAGCGATGGAAATATTTTTCTATAAAGCAAAGTACTCCACCTCATTCTGTACTACTACTCCAAAAGGCAGGCAGCGCGAGATCAGCGAGAGGAGTGCCCTGCACGTGCGACTCGGATAATTGACGTATGACTTATCATCATTTTATAAAATTATAATAGGTAAAGCACAAAAAATTATAAATTTGATCAACATACATAAAGTATGGGTGTATATTTGGTTCTTGTACTTTGTATCATCATGTAGAAGTCAAACATTATTAGCTACCCAAAACACTTGATTTTTTGGTAATATTGTCTAGAGAGGCAAGGGACAAGATTCTAGTATGATGGAGAAGTGTGTTTTGAGGTTTATGCATAGCATTCATTATGCTGAAGACTATCTATACAATCTTCTAGATGCTATAATGGAAAAGAAGATCCAATGGTTGGAAATATTGGGATTCGCGAGTATTGAAATCCGACGGTCAACATTCAAAGTTATTCGTACAATCTTATCTTACCAAGTACTATATAGTGTACGAATACAGATAACTTTGAATATTGACCATTAGATCAAGACTCGCGAATCTGAACGACATTTCCAGCCGTTGGATCTTCTTTTCCATTCTAGCATCTAGAAGATTCTATTGATAGTCTTCAGCATAATTAATGCTATGCACAAACCTCAAAACACTTCTCCATCATACTATAATCTTATCACTCGTTTCTCTAGACCAATGTTACTACCAAAAATTTCAATTGTTAGGTAGCTAATAATCTTTGACTTCTACACATGAAGATACAAAGTAGACGAACTAAATATACACCCATACTTTATATATGTTGATCAAATTTACATTTTTTTGCTTTACCTATTATAATTTTATATAGTGATGACATGTCAGATGTCTCTTATATGATTTTTCTCCGATTCAAATTAATGTTCTTAGATTTGTCTAGATTTGGGTATATGTATCTAGCACAGAAACATGACTAGATACATTTGAATCTAGATGAATCTATGCACATTAATATGGATCGGAGGGAGTCTGTCGAAATTATGTCAAATTATTTCAAACCACATGTGAGCTGCAAATTGCTCTTTAAATTCCACAAAAATATTTTGAAGTTGCCCACCAGACAGCCAATATATGGAGAACATGACTGAGAGTTTTCAAAGATTCAACTTCTTTCTAGACTTTGCATGCCAACAAAGTTGACCCTGCTTTGAAAAAAGAGAGAGAAATAGGCCAAAAAACAGGGGGACTCATGCATGGCGTCCTTTTGCTTGTATTACCTCCCATGAAAAATAATAAATATGAGTTTTTCACAACTAAAGCCACTTCACAAAAATGGCTTATCATGTATAAGTATGAACAGGTTTCAGGACGAGCGACCAAGCAAGGTCACGGACATATCCATGTTTAGTAGTACTACAAGAAGTAGATGTGCGCATCTTGGCGTTGGTAAACAACTTTGCCAATGGGAGTTCCCAAATACTAGGAAAAGTAACAACTCCAATTTTATAAGCGATGGAAATATTTTTCTCTATAAAGCAAAGTACTCCACTTCCATACTAGTACTACTCGAAAAGGCAAGCGGCTCCTTAAAAAAGGAGGCAGTGCAAGAGTAGCGGGAGGAGGAGCCGGAAGGCGGTGCGATGTCAGAGCAAAGCTATGATGGGCTACCGACACGAGGTACACTCCACTAGTAGTAAATATCTGGACCTACTAGTAGTAATATGCACACAAAACAAGTTGTGTTTTCTCTCTCCTTCGCTACCTCTCACCATCCATCCTCCATCGATCTCTTCTCTGCAGCCGCGGGTGCACAGTCCGGCTTATCTCTTCCTCGTCCACACCGATCTACTTCCAGCAACCCCCTCCCAATATTCAAGCCATCTACTGGATTAATAATCATATTGTTTTTTTATTAACAAGTTTCAGGCCAAGCAACCTCGCAAGGTCCTGGACATATCCACATCATAGTTTATGGTAAATTTCCCATATTTGGTAGTACTACAAGAAAGTAGATGTGCATATCTTGCAATTGGTAAATAATATACGAACAACTTTGAATATTGACCGTTGGATCAAGACTCGCGAATCCCAATATTTCTAGCCGTTGGATATTCTTTTCAATTATTCTAGCATCTAGAAGATTCTATTGATAGTCTTCATCAAAATGAATGCTATGCAAAAAAATTCAAAACACACTTCTCCATCATTCTAGAATCTTCTGCCTCGTTTCTGTAGACCATGTTACCAAAATTTTAAAGTTTTAGATAGCTAATAATCGCTGACTTCTACATGACATACAAAGTACAAGAACCAAGTATATACACCCATACTTTATAGATGTTGATCAAATATTTTTTTTGCTTTACCTATTATAATCTTATCTTACCACTACATAGTGTACGAATAACTTTGAATATTGACCGTTGGATCAAGACTCATGAATCCCAACATTTCCAGTCGTTAGATCAAGACTCGTGAATCCCAACATTTCCAGCCGTTAGATCAAGACTTCTACATGATCTTACTACTATATAGTGTACAAACAACTTTGAATATTGACTGTTGGATCAAGACTCGCGACCCAACATTTCCGGCCATTGGATCTTCTTTTCCATTCTAGCATCTTGAAGATTCTATTGATAGTCTTCATTACAAACCACTATATAGTGTATGAATAACTTTGAATGTTGACCGTTGGATCAAGAATCGCGAATCCCAGCTTTTCGAGCCGTTGGATCTTCTTTTCCATCCTATCACCTAGAAGCTTCTATTGATAGTCTTCAGCATAATAAATGCTATGAACAACCTCAAAACACACTTCTCCATCATACAAGAATCTCCCCCCTTGTTTCTCTAGACCATGTTATCAAAAAAATTATGTGTTAGGTAGCTAATAATCTTTGACTTCTACTTAATGATACAAAGTACAAGGACCAAATATATACACCCATACTTTATAGATGTTGATCAAATTTATATTTTTTTGTGCTTTACCAATAATAATTGTATATAGATATGTCATACGTCTACTATCCGAGTTTCATGTGCAAGGCGCGTGCAACTTACTAGTAGCTAATCATCGTTGACTTCTACATGATCTTACCACTATATAGTGTACGAACAACTTTGAATATTGACCGTTGGATCAAGACTCGTGAATCCCAACATTTCCAGCCATTGGATCTTCTTTTCCATTATAGCATCTTGAAGATTCTATTGATAATCTTCATTACAATGAAATCTATGCACAAAACTCACTTCTTTATCATTCTAGAATCTTCTCCCTCATTTCTCTAGACCATGTTACCAAAATTTTAAAGTTTTAGATAGCTAATAATCGTTGACGTACTTCTACATGATATACAAAGTACAAGAACCAAATAGATACATACACCCATATTTTATGGATGTTGATCAAATTTATATTTTTTCTGCTTTACCTGTTATAATCTCAGCACTATATAGGTACAAATAACTTTGAATATTGACCGTTGGATCAAGACTAGTGAATCCCAACATTTTCAGCCGTTGGATCTTCTTTTCCATTCCAGCATCTACAAGATTCTATTTTTTTAACGGTCTAGAAGATTCTATTGATAGTCTTCATCAAAATGAATGCTATGCACAAAACTCAAAACACACTTTCCTCATCATTCTAGAATCTTCTACCTCGTTTCTCTAGACCATGTTACCAAAAAAATCATGTTTTAGATAGCTAATAATCGTTAACTTCTACATGATCTTACCACTATATAGTGTACGAACAACTTTGAATATTGACATTTGGATCAAGACTCGTGAATCCCATCATTTCGAGCTGTTGGATCTTCTTTTAAGCATCTAGAAGATTCTATTGATAGTCCACATCACAATGAACGCTATGCACAAAACTCAAATAACACTTATCATTATAGAATATTCTCCCCCATTTCTCTAGACCATGTTACCAAAATTTTAAAGTTTTAGATAGCTAATAATCATTGACCTCTATATGATATCCAATAGCTATAAATGCTAGGATTCGCGAATCTTGATCCAGCGGTCAACATTCAAAGTTATTCGTACACTATATAATGGTAAGATAAGATAAGATCATGTAGAAGTCAACGATTATTAGCTATGAGGGAGAATATTCTAGTATGATGGAGAAGTGTGTTTTGAGGTTTGTGCATAACATCCATTATGCTGAAGACTATCAATAGAATCTTCTAGATGCTAGAATGGAAAAGAAGATCCAACAGTTGAAAATGTTGGGATTCATGAGTCTTGATCCAACGGTCAATATTCAAAGTTATTCATACACTATATAGTGGTAAGATATCTCTATCTCTACTACTATAATGGGGCAGTTTTGAATTGGATCCATAGCACCAATCCTAAACATTGGGTTGTTAGATCCAATAATGGTTCAGAGAAGCTGGATTCGTGTTGAATAGTACCTAGATAAAACTCCACCATGCATGTTCTAGAACCATCATGCCACCACCCCCAAAATTTCATAGCACAGTAGGTTGTATTCTCTCTACTACTATAGTGGAGCAGTTTTGAATTGGATCCATAGCACCAACCTTGACCGTTAGGCTATTAGATCCAATGGTTTAGAGCAACTAGTTTTGTGTTGAATATATGGTACAGACCTAGAGCAAACTCCACCATGTTCTAGAACCATCATGTCACCACCCCCAAAATGCATAAATTAAGTCGATTAATAATAACTATCTACACATATTGAGAATACAACCTACTGTGCTATGAAATTTTGGGGGTGGTGAAATGATGGTTCTAGAACATGGTGGAGTTTGCTCTAGGTACTATTTAACACGAATCTAGCTGCTTTGAACCATTGGATCTAACAGCCCAATAGTTAGGACTGGTGCTATGGATCCAATTTCAAAACTGCTCAATTATAATATTAGAGATAATTTTATATAGTGATGATATGTCAGGCGTCTATTATCTGAGTCTCATATGCAGGGCATGTGCAATTTACTAATTGTGGTAAGGTACGAATAACTTTGAATGATGACTGTTGGATCAATACTCGTGAATCCCAATATTTGCAACCGTTGGATCTTCTTTTTCATTCGAGCCTTTAGAAGATTCTATAGATAGTTTTTAGCAGAATGAATGCTATGCACAAACCCCAAAACACACTTCTCCATCATACTCCTAGAATCCTCTCCCTCGTTTCTCTAGACCATGTCACCAAAAATTTCAAGTGTTAGGTAGCTAATAATCTTTGACTTCTACGTGATGATACAAAGTACAAGAACCAAATATACACCCATACTTTATATATGTTGATCAAATTTATAATTTTTTGTGCTTTACCTATTATAATTTTATATAATGATGATATGTCATATGTCTATTATCTGAGTCTCACGTGCAAGGCACATGCAATTTACTAGTAGCCTAAAATGTATGAACATTCTTGGGTTTCAGTCCTAAGGACCAATAAGGTCATGGCCATATATATCGATACCCTAGCTACACTTTATGATACGGTTCTCACATCGGGTAGATGGGTGCGTCTTGGCGTAGTAAACAATGTTGACCATGGGATTTTCGGACAATTATGAAAGAAAATGTTTCACTTTTCCAAGTGATTACGAGGATGTTTGGTACTAGTAAAGAAAATCAGATGAATTTGGCTCGGAATGCGACAAGCGTGCCATGTTTCCGGACATTGCGGAGCATGCATGTTTTCCTGGTGATTCCTAAGTTCTATGAGTTTTTATGATTCGTAGCTAAATTAAACCACTTAAATTAGAGTGTTGTCTCCCTAAATTAGTTCAGATGAGTTGGCATGTGCATATGCGCACCATTTAGCTAAGAAACCCAAGTTCACTCAGCCGTTTCGCTCACTACAATATATGGGCCCATTCATACAAATAACTTTGAATCCTGACCATTGGATAATTTATTTGATGTATTTACACGAATTTGAAATATTTATTTATTTTTTATGAGGGCCACGGCTGGCAGCCAGCACCACCCCAATTTTCTTTTTCATCTATCCGGCACCGTACTAGACTCCGACTTGTCTTGACAAGCTGAACACGTCACCGTCCCATCGCATTCGATGCGTGCTGCTTTTCGAGCCTTCCTTTTAATACTACTCGGGAGGTGAGCCAAGCGCGATTCAGCACTAAATTTTTGCGTGATATTGGCAGGATCTTCTAGTTCAAAATTTTAGAGGATTATTGGCGGGACCCTTCCTTCTACCTTTCCCAAAATTTAACCCTTCCTTCACTTCTCAGTTCTCGGTAAACGCTAGCTACCTCCATACTGACGGGGCCTCTCGCTCGCTCGCCCGCCGACACCACAATCCATACTCACATCATCCTCTATCCCATCCCTCTTTAGTTGACTTCCAGGTCGTCGGAGTCTACTCAGCGACATCGACATCCACGCTACTGTCGTTGCTTCGTCGCATCGGCTTACCCCACTTGGAGTGTCAGCTTCCTCACCAGGGCGATGGTTAGAACTCCGTACAACCGAGACGAAGGTTGCTGCACACTTACTATGCCCGCTTTCCTTGCACTTTACTACTACTTCCGAATGTAGTTCATCGCTTCCTTGCTGTGCCTTCTCGTTACCAATTATTTCTAATGCATGGTAGTTGCAGTACTGCGGGATCGGTTCAAATATAAAAGAAGGCAACTGCTAGTCGTCAAGCCAAATTGGTTATCTCACACTAGTACGAAGCCTCGCCAGCCCAATGATAACCCCCAACAATCCTCCCCAGGCAATGGTTTGCCTCCATTTTGCATATATGCGCATTGTCATTATGCATTTTATTTTTGAGAGTAGTTTAGCCTTTGCTTGCCCTGTCTTGTCATACTAGTGTATATTTTTTGTAAGGCATGGAAGATGATGTACTGCCGAAACATGCCCTGTCTTGCCAAGGAATTCTGAAGAGTTTTGGACATGCGGATCTAGCCCTGCTCGGCACAACACAACTGGTATAGAAACATGGCCTGGTCGAGTACCCTAAACATGGCTATTTGTTGCATCTTGCGTGTTATTTACGGATTGATTTGCTGCATTACAATTTACAGAAGCAAGTGCATGATGATGTCCCTGCCAAGGAGGTCCGCGTCATAGATATTCAGCGTGCTAGTGATACAGCCATTTCTACGAATCAAACCAAAGTATGGTGCATGGTCGAAGCTAAGATTAGGCTTCTCCAAAAGGATTTGGAAACAACCACTTGGCGGATCAGAGAATTGAACCGAGGATGGATTTCTACTATTGAAGATGGCCTTGATGCTTCCGCTGATCTTCAGAAGTTAGTCGCTGAAAATCGTGTTCCCAATTCGGCTGATGCAGATGTCAATGAGATCAAGGTGACAGTTTTGGAAAAGGTGAAAGCACGAGCAGTGATTCTCCGCACATCTTTGCATGCATATGATTTTTGAAGGGTGATGAAAGAGCCGCCATGCGAATAGATTGTTATTTCGAATAATGAGGATGACTTTCATTGTGTTGTTAGCCAGATATTTTCTTTGGCACGCTATATGAAAATGTACTGTACCTAATTGCTGCATCTGGACAATGTATCCTAGTCTCATTCTAGCCATTCGGAAAATGGAAAAGCAACATTTTTCCGTGATAAACTTGAAACCTTATTTTGCACTTTCTTTTAGATCTGTAGAAACACGTTTTGCCGAAAATTAACACATTACCATGAAAGGTAGTTCGTGCCTATTACCGTGAATAAATTTGTGCACTATATACTTGTGTGGCCCTAAAGTCAAACTTTTAGACTACAATAGTAGATCGAGTAAAAAAATTAACTGAGCGACAAACCACAAGCCGGAATCACCTCTTCCACCAAGCAGTGCGCCAGAAACACCCGCCACAATGGGCTCCTGTGTCCAAAATTCAAACGGTACTAAATTTTCATCTCGCCCTTCTGTCCAGAAACAATGCGCCAAAGGCCATTCCTCAAAATGGTTTCTCTTGTAAATTCCCACGTGCCACACAAGTCAAAGTTTCAAACATACTAGTACCACGCGCGCCCTTTGGGCCGAATCCCTCGAGATCACCTTGCACGACCACTGTCGTGCTCCTTCCGTCCATCTCCCCTTCACAGCCTCTCCACCGGCATGCCACCGTAGGGACCGTGAAGATGTTTTACCAGCTCCCGATGCTAGCCCGCACCAGATCAGCTCCTGTATACACGAGGTCCACGGTGCCAGAGCCGGCTCAGCAACACCGTCACAGCTTCGTTGGATCCACTTCCCCGACTCCACAGCACTTGAATCTGCTTCCTCGACCTTGTCCACGGCACCGGAGAGATGGGGAGGCAAACCCGCTCAAGGGCGAACGGCGAGGTCATAGCTCGCCATTATTTCGGCAAAGGCACGGGAAGGAAATTGTGTAATCGCGGTCACAAAGGTTGCCTCCATAAACTTCATATGCTCTTTACACATTTGATGTTTGAAAGTAGTTAATCGCTTATTTCACTTCATTCTCGCACTGAGTTTATCTTGTACTCCGACATTTCTTGTCGAGGAATCGTATAAGCATATGTCTGTCATTGTTCCTTCAGAGCTTTCAACTGCTTGCTAGCACTGTACTAACTTGCTCTTCTACACACACCTCGCTCTTAAATCTCATAAGATATATTTTTTGCCGATGCATGTAAGGTGATTTGCGGCCGACTGATGAGGAAGAACAGAAGATTAGGGAAGATAGATTATTAAAGAATTCCAAATATGCAAGGTTGCTTGGCCCGTAGAGAGTTAGATCTTTCGTAGCTACCACCACCAATCATGAAGTCCAGGATTCTGATGCAGAATTTTATCCTCAGATCAATAAAACCCCGAGGGAGACCTGACTCAGGAAGATGGACCGGTCGAGAACCCTCTCCCTAATCTGCTTGCTTGTCCACTACCCAAGGTGTTTGATATGTCTTGTCATTGCGATATGTGTTTCATCTTCCATGTTTCGTACCTCAATTCCCACCAAATGTTGTGCAATGCCATCTGCTTAATTCATGCATCATATATGTTCAACATATCTTGCCTTACTGTTCTTCTGTTCTATCCACGTCTCATTTTGCTTATGTGTGTCAGGAATCAGCTGGTTCACCTAAGACCCTTCCAGGTACCTGCAGGGAGAAAAACTATGATCGGCAAGTGTATGATTTAGCATTAGTTTCTGTTGATGAACAATATTTTGAGGGATACCTGACACAGGAAGTTGGACCCGTCGAGGACCTCCCTGCTAGTCTGCCAGCTTATCCACCCCCAAGGTGCTTGCTCTATTTTTTAATTGTGATAGCTGTTGCATTTTCCATGTTTTGTATTTCAATCCCACCAAATATTTTGCAATGCCCTCTGCCTGGTTCATGCATCATATATATAGAGCACATTTTGCCTTACTATTCTTTTGTTCCATGTGCATCTCATTACATATAGAACTATAACAGATTGAAGTATTGTTTATGTGTGTCAGAAATCAGCTGGTTCATGTAAGACACGTTCAGGTACCAAACACGAAGCGTCGACAAGCCGTCCTGCTAATGCTACCGGTGGAACACAAACACACGTCGTGAAATACAATAACCTAAAATCAAGAAACTCACATACGGCTAAAAAGTGTCGTCTTGGCGGCACACCACAGGTTCCACCAGTAGTAGACGCAGCAAATACCATCCCACACATTCCACAATCACCAATTGTCAATCAAGATACCCAACAACAATTGACAATCGAACCAGTTTTGACCTCTACTTTCCTAACACTGCTGGCACAACACCAAGAAGCTAGCGATGATCAGCAACCTGTTGATCAGCCCGTCGCCAAACAAGGTATGTGTTCCAAGGATTATCGATGCATGCTTCCTTATATATACCGTGCAAGCTTGATGTAATGGTTGAATTGGTAGCTACACAAAGATTTAAGAAAAGGGGGCCAACGGTAGGAAAAAAGCTTGAAGCTAAAATTTCCGGAACGCAATCTAGATATTGCATCAATTTTGTTGTGCCTGGAAAGCAAAGGCCAGAAGATCCAGACTAATCTTCTTTTCTAGCATCCGAAATAGGTGTTTTTGTCAGGAATGATATTCCCATCTTCGCATCGTTCAAGCTCCAGCAACAGACCCCTAACCATTACAATTCATTACTGCAGAAGTTACATGTAAGTCATGGTGCTCTGTCCCATGCATTCAAGCTTGCTCTTGGTTCTATTCTAAGTCACATAACACATCAAATGTTCCATTCTTGCCGACAGACAAAATTCAACTTCGATCAGGATAATGAGGATGTAGAGTATGTTCTCATGGACATGTTCTCATGTTCTTTACGCCAGCAGTGCCATAGGCTAAAGAGTAAATACTTTGATGGTAAGGCAAGCAAGCATATTCAAAGAATGAATCCTATGGAACACACTATGAATGACCAACACTGGATAGATCTTCTCGACCACTGGTTTGATCCAAAGATTACGATATGGTTTGTGAAGACTGATACCATATCACATTCAATATTCCTATTTGCACATTTGTATCACTAGTCTCTATTTGTAGATGAATGCTGAGAAAAACAAGAGAAACTGTGCCACACAACGCTTAACAAACCGAACTAGATCTCGTGCATTGGTTGGCCACCTGAGCGCAATAGTACGAATAATTAGTTTTAAATCTTCTATAGACTTTGTGCTTCTTATATTTTGATAATGTGTTCCGCCCACTTTGCAAAAAGGTGCGGTAAGCCTTCAGCAAAAATTCCAGGCATGCCAAACGAGCAAAAAAGAAGGGCTCAATCCCTCTGCTAAGAGTGTTATTGTAAGTCTTCTTTTCGATTGATATTTTGTGATGACACACCGCAGTGATTTATATGTATAGTTAGATGTGCAACACTGCCTGAACTTCTGCCCAGTTTTTTCTTTTTAATTTAAGTACTAGATGATTTCCAACTAGTGTGAGTTTCAGTTTTCAGTTGTACAAAGAGTTGTCTTGTGTATATCATGCACCCGGCGATGAAGAAACAAATAGATGCCATGTTGGCATAGTCCTGTTATTGCGTGCTAGTGATAAAATACTTATCAGTATGATCAGATAGCTATACTTTTACTACAATATATATGATGCGTAATTAGCCATGCCAACTTGTAAGATTTGTTCATAGACAGGTTAAATGTGTTGTCTACATGTTTCTCTATATTAGCTTTTCTTCTGTCACCCATGTCTACCAACTGATAACCTTACAGATTAAATTGAATGAGGAGATGGAAAAACCTAGGAAAGATGGTCTGGAACAAACCCAAGAAGAATGTCTGGAAACATTTAAAATGGTACTGAAAGGTGAAGGTCATCGTAAAAGCATGTTCCTACGTAATGTTGGTTTTTGGCAGTGCACGTCCAAGTCCAAGTCCATGTCGCCATATTTGTCTAGTCAGGAAGAAATTGTAGCACTACAGGCTGAACAGGAAGTGCATAGACGAGCAATTCATGATATGAGACAGAAAGCATTAGCATGTGATGCGGAGTTGAAGATGTTATGAGATCATCAGAACTCTCGAGAGCCCGTAGATGAAGAGACTTTTCTAAATTGAAGATGAACCCTGACAATGACAGGTGAGTACAATGGTCCTATGAAATGGTTCCTGCTATAGAGCCCGGGTTGTGTTTGGGGCCATGTAATAAAAACGGAGGGAGTATTTGTTTCACATCATGCTTTTATCTGTTTACCGTATGCTCGATGTAGAAAAATCCTGTGCCCCAACCTCACTCTCTCAGCCTTGGATTCATGAACCTCACAAAGGTTTTTTCTTCTTCGGACAACCGCTAAATTCAAAATTGCAGTCCACCGACAAATCCTACCGCCTACCCCTTTTGAGTCGGAGATTATGTATCCAATTTATTTGCCAATATGGTAAGTATTTTGATGATCAGTTGATGTGAATCAGCCTTAAATTCGTTCCAAGGGAGTACCATTAACGAAATTATAAAATCTCAGTCGAGCGGCAAAACCTGCAGCCAACCCTGTTTGAATCGGAGTTATCCAATTTTCATTATGGATGATAAGTTAATGTCACTCTCGGCCTTCAATTCCTGAATAGAGAGTACATCTTGTATCCAAATGTTGCCAGGACGCTAGCCAAATTCAAAATATCAGTCTGCGCATTTATTATGCTCATGGATGATTAGTTGATGTGACTCTAGGACTTGAATTCCTAGACTGATAGTGTACGGTCTACTAGCTTTTATTATTATTATTTGGTTGGTAGCCAAATTCAAAATCTCAATCGAGCGGCAAAATCATACACTGACCTTGAAGCATTTCCCGCCCCACCGTTTCAAAAACTTTGTGGCAAAATCTCCCACCGGGGAGTACCATTTTTATGTTATTATTATTTGGCTGGTAGCCAAATTCAAAATCTCAATCGAGCAGCAAAATCACACACTAACCTTGAAGCATTTCCTGCCCCACCATTCCAAAAACTTTCTGGCAAAATCTACCACCGGGGAGTACCATTTTTCTGTTATTATTATTTGGCCGGTAGCCAAATTCAAAATCTCTGTCGAGCGGCAAAATCAAACACTGACTTTGAAGCATTTCCTCCCCCACCACTTCAAAAACTTTGAGGCCAAATCTCCCACCGGGGAGAATCACTTTTCTATTATTATTATTTGGCCAGTAGTCAAATTCAAAATCTCTGTGGAGCGGCAAAGTCAAAAACCGACTTTGAAGCATTTCTTGCCCCACCGTTTGAAAAACTTTGAGGGCAAATCTCCCACCGGGGAGTACCATTTTTCTATTATTATTATTTGGCCGGTAGCCAAATTCAAAATCTCTGTCGAGCGGCAAAATCAAACACTGACTTTGAAGCATTTCCCGCCCCACCGTTTCAAAAATATGAGGCTAAATCTCCCACCGAGGAGTACCACTTTTCTATTAATTATTATTTGGTTGGTAGTCAAATTCAAAATCTCTGTCGAGCGGCAAAGTCAAAAACCGACTTTGAAGCATTTCCCGCCCACCATTTCAAAAACTTTGAGGCCAAATATCCAACCGGGGAGTACCATTTATTATTATTATTATTTGGCCGCTAGCTAGATACAAAATCTTTGTCGAGCGGCAAAATCACACACCGACCTTGAAGCATTTCCCGCCCCACTATTTTAAAAACTTTGTGGCCAAATCTCCCACCGAGGAGTACCACTTTTCCTATTAATTATTATTTGGCCGATAGCCAAATTCAAAACCTCTATCAAGCGACAAATAAAAAATCGACTTTGAAGCATTTCCTGCTCCACTGTTTCAAAAACATTGAGGCCAAATCTCCCACCAGGGAGTACCACTGTACTATTAATTATTATTTTGCCGGTAGCCAAATTCAAAATCTCTGTCGAGCAGCAAAATCAAACACTGACTTTGAAGCATTTCCCGCCCCACTGTTTCGAAAACTTTGAGCTGAAATCTCCCACCAGGGAGTACCACATTTCTATTATTATTATTTGGCCGGTAGCCAAATTCAAAATCATTTCCCGCCTCACCGTTTCAAAAAATTTGATGCCAAATCTCCCACTGGGGAGTACCACTTTACTATTAATTATTATTTGGCCGGTAGTCAAATTCGAAATCTCTATCTAGTGGCAAAATCAAACACTGACTTTGAAGCATTTCCTGCCCCACCATTTCAAAACTTTGAGCCGAAATATCCCACCGGGGAGTACCACTTTTCTATTAATTAATATTTGGCCGGTAACCAAATTCAAAATCTCTGTCGAGCGACAAAATCAAAAACCGACTTTGAAGCATTTCCCGCCCCACTGTTTCAAAAACTTTGAGGCCAAATCTCCCACCGTGGAGTACCAATTTACTATTAATTATAATTTGGCTAGTAGCCAAATTCAAAATCTCTGTCGAGCGGCAAAATCAAAGACTGACTTTGAAGCATTTCCTGCCCCACTGTTTCAAAAACTTTGAGCCAAAATCTCCCATCAGGGAGTACCACATTTCTATTATTATTATTTGGCTGGTAGCCAAATTCAAAATCTTTGTCGAGCAGTAAAATAACACACCAACTTTGAAGCATTTCACGATCCTCGGTTTCAAAAACTTTTGACTTTAAAATTCCCATTCTACCCATTGTTCAAACACCCTATGGGCACGCTAAAGTTGGTAGCTTGGGGGCACGATCGTAATTATTTTGCTATTCACCTACATAGTCTCGATTCGCATATTTTTTCCAGTTGGCCCTCCAAAATCCTAGGCTTCTCTCCCACGCCCTCACCTCCATGACCACCGTGCGCACCGCCCGGTGAAAATTCCACGGCTGCCAGAGCCGCTTCATCGACGCCCACCCCATCGGATCTAGTTCACCGGGGTTCTCTGCCACTCCACCAGACCTATGGTCTCGCTGACCACGCCTATGGCGTCGTAGACTGCCCATGCTCTGCTTCCCCGCTGCCGAAAGCTACCTAACCGTACTGGAGCAGCTTCACCGTTGTCCACCAGACAGGATCTAGTTCAACAAGTTCCATGTCCACTCCTCCAGACCAGCTACACGGTCGTCGCTATTGACTACACAAGCATTGTCCAGCCAAGATCTGCTTCCCCGACGCCAACAGCCACCGCAACTGCAGCACCCTCGGTGACCTAGACGTCACTCGCACAGTACCGACGATGCTTAGATGCCTCTCCGACCAAGGTAACCAAATCTCCAACCCATTTTTGTTTTGTCAGCGGTATAGCAGGTTCAAGCCTGTCAGAGTGAACTGCATTTTTGTAATCGTGCTAGTACATGCAAGTCATTAGGCACACTTGTTCTTCGTGCTAGTACATACAATGTCATTAGACATGTTGGTTTGCATTTTGTAGCACCCCAGTAAAACCACTACCAGAAAATCGCTCCGTTGTTTCTACTTTGTGCATCATCATGCATATATTTGTCTAAAACTAATTTACTAAAAGCCCTATTTTGTTTTCTACATTAATCCTCTCTCTTTTATTTCAAAACAAACTCGGGTCTCTTCCGGATATTTTGTTTGCGTAAAAGATATTTGCAAAAGTGTTTAAATGAAAAAATAAAACTACTTTTTATCGGGGGAGGCAGCCGCAGGCCAAGCCAAAAGCCCAGCCCGCAACTACCTACTACCCACTACAAATCCAAAACCCTAATCCTATCTATCTCAAACCCTAGTCCCACCCTACCGCCGCCACACTCACACACACGCAGCACGTAGCGGCCGCTCCATCACGACCCCACCCGCACGCGCTCCTTGCCACGTCACGAGCGTGATCGCGTCGCCAGCCCCAGCCCCGTCACACGCACGCACAGGCCCGCGCGGTCGCCCACCCCGGTGGCCTCGCTCGCGTGCACCCCACACCACTGGATCGCCCCACCCCGCTCCTCAACCGGCCCCACTCGCCTAGTGCGACCCCCACCCCTCGCACGCAAGCCCGACCCCCACCTATCCCTTCTTCCTCTCCCCATCCCCGCGATCCCCTCCAACCCAGGCCCCGACGCCGCCGTCCTCGGCCTCAAGCCCACGCTGCCACGCCCGCGCGAGCCCGACTCTCCACCTCACGTCGTCGTCCTCCCTGCGCGGAAGGGCCACCGCCACGTCGCCCCGGATGCCAGGCACCATCGCCTCGCCAGGACCCTGCCTCTCTGCTCAGGCCTGCCGCCCCTCCTCCTCAGCCCTGCAACGTCGCCACTGCCTCCCTGCGGCCGCCCTCTCGAGCTTCCCCAGTGACCTCTACCGTGACGCGCCGCCGGTTCCTCGTCGGTTGTCGTCGACCTCCTCGACCCCGCCGCCGCAACGAGCCTCTGCAAAACCTCGCCCCCCCTCTGCGCGAGCACCATCCCTGGCCCTGCGCCTCCTCGAGCCCCACCACGCCGGCCTCCACCTCGGCTCTGCAGCGCCATGTCGCCGGTGCTCTGCCCCGCTGCGCGCAGCGCTGCCTCGAGCTCCACCGGTCCTGCCTCGGTACCGCCATGGACGCTCCCACCCTCGTCGCTCCGGCAGCAGCGCTGCCAAGGCCGCCATGCACTCGAGCTGCGTGTGCTCCGCCGTCCTCGAGCCCCCTGGCACCGCCTCTGGCCGGTTCTCCTCTGCCGTGAGTGCCCACCTCGTCGACCTGCCTAGCACTAGTACTTCACCAAGTGTTGCGCAGGTCCTGCTCATGTTTGTGTGTTAGTGCTAAGGCAGTTGATTTTCTAGCCATTGTATGCCTGTTCGGGCCTCATCAACTAGGTGTTCGACTCCATGCCCGTGTGGGTATTTTTGTTTCTGATGTGCGCTCCAGGTACTGTGCTGCTATTGGCTTGTGTGTATCTGGTGATGCCCATGTCCGAGACCTATGCTCAGTACCTACACCTCCATTTATATCCTCCTTGACATCATCAAGATCTTTGCAGCGAGTATAATGCATCGGAAGACCATGGTGCTGAACAATACACTGTCATCACTCGAAGCCAAGACCTAAGTACCTCATCATGGACAACAAGATCACCGACAGGGAATCGAAGGACGCCACCCATCAAGATCTTCATCTCGAAGTGCCAAGGTCGCCGACATGGAACACCAAGGCCCCGAGTTCTCCCTCTAGATAGAAGGTCCCGTTCCCGGAAACCGAAGACTGATCCCCCTGAGCCCTTCTGCGACGTGGACCCTCAAGATCTTTTTCCGAGACCCAAAGACCGTACTTGAAGTCTCCTTCACGAACACCAAGCAACAAGATCTCCTTCATGGGTTGGATGGAACCGCCAAGTCCTTCTTCACGGACCCGAACCTCTCAGAACCAAGACCTTCACCCCTAATGTGATCCCCTTTTCCCGAGATCCCTATTTTTATAATATGACATTATCAAATGTTGCATATTAATTGTTCATGCATGCATACATATTTTGTGGGTCCAGGTTATTTTGTCGACTCACTTAATAATTAAATATGGAGGCCATATGCGGGCTATTCTAGTCTTATATTGGCCCCATTTAATTTTGTGTAGTGAATCAATGTCATGCTTTGCCTTGTTAATTCCACATTTAATTTGTGGCGTAGTTAAACAACATGAACCTTATATTTAATTGACGGGACCCGGTTCCGCTTAATATTGTCTAATTGCACCGCATCTTTGCCATGACATGCATCATATCATGAACATGCCCGATCTTCTGCCGTAGTATTAAATAGTGCATTCGGTGTTTATTTTAGTGCTTTGCTTCTTCGCGGATTAGGCCGATGAGTTGATGCGAGTATCGGCAAGTCCTTCGGATAATGTACCTTCGGCCGTGTTTCCCATGCGAGCATTCTCCCCCTTTCCACCTATTTTGCATTTATAGTCTTTATTTCCTCCTGTTGATCTATTATTATCCGTGTTGTGATGCTTTAGTGTTCCGTACCATATATATTCTGTGCAACCTTTATATTGCCTTGGACACCTCCTATTACCTGTTGTTTGGTAGATAGATGGTCTTGTGAGTCGTAGTCGCTTGCTCAGGTGCGATCCCGTGTCGTGAAGTACCACACAGTTGTGGGAATATTGTCACATGCCTTACGGTGGAGAGGATCATGACTTTAAATACAACTATTAAATTGCTAGGACAACTAATGAAAGAGGCACCAGTGGGCAATATATGCAATTTGGTTTTTCATGGTCACTTGTGTCCCGTAGGCCCCGAGTACTTGATACATGTTCCTTGATTATTCGCACTATCCACATCCGGGAGACCCTATGGATCCCCCTTAGCCAGAGCTTGATTCATTTCTTATTTCTTGGGGACACAAAGTAGTTTGGGGCTTTATTACTATCATGTACTTATGCCATGCTTTACTGTTTTATTTACAACTGTGCGTGGAGCACCTGTACTGTTTAGGAATGTGGAATGTTTTCGCGATATCGACAAGCCCAGTCACACTTTCGGGTTCCCAGTCGTTTACAGCCATTAGCACAAACCTTGGGTCCGTCTCGGAGCCGGCCAACTTCGTTGCGGGTAGCTTAATGGGGTGGCCCCCTGAAATATTTTATGAATCTTCTGATCTCTTTGTCGTGAAAGCCTCGTTGGGTTTGAGTTGGTTTTTTCGAGGTTGATCGTGTGTGTGTTGCTATTTGTGCACCCCTGCCGGGTAAATCTTTCTGAAAGCCGTGTCCGCGGTTATGGACGACTTGGAGCACAGTATCTCGATCATAGACAAGCATAACTAAAGTAGTGCTACAAATTTGACTTAATATGTGACTAGTAATCAGCTTCACTACAATGGAATGGATAATAAAAGTGCCAACAACTGGTGGAACTGGGGTGTATCGTATCATGTTATACCTTCCTAGTAAGTATCGCAACTCCAATGGAATGAAATAAAAGTGCCAACAATTGTTGGGTTTGGAATGTCACATGCTAATTGTATATGACTAGTAAGTACTGCAACTACAACTGAATGGTTAACTCAAACTGCCCACTACTTATGCTATCAGGATGACTCATGCTGTCTATATCTGACTAGTAAGTGCTTCAACTATAATGGAATGAATAAAACTACCAACTGTGTGAGTTCCTCAGTTTGACTTCATCGATTGGTCTCAGGGGGAATACCAGGAGGGATATGTTTGGTGTTAGTATCAGGTTGGGTCCGAATAGGTATTTCTTACCCCTCTCTAATATCCGACAATTGTATCGAGTCTCTATAGGTTATTTAGTGCATGCTTCGCCGCCGCTCCAGTCCACCATACCTATGTAGGCAAGAGCCGCCGAATTCTAGCCTCGCCGTGTACTGGCCTCAGTACTGACGCTCCTCTTTTTCCTTTGCCCTTTGTCGGCACCCCTTTTGTTTTAGTAGGTATGAGTTCGACGTCGTTAGCAGGGTTACCCTTCCGGCTTGGCCTGGGCAGGGTTATGGACGCCATTGGTTATTCTGCAGGGCTCTTAGCCCTATTTGCATCTTGTCCGTACTCGGACGCTGTAGCGATTTCAAGGTGATTTGGATCTTTGAACTGTATATCGGTATTCTTGACTCATGGAGTCGTGTTGTATATATATCTGTTTTGTGGGTCCCATCGAGGACGGTTGTGTAATGGTATTACTTCGTTTTCCACCCGCACGAAAGTGCCTGTTGGGCGTCCTTGATCGTTTCTATGCGGGTTTGGCGAAAAAGGGCTAAAACTTGCATAGGGCCGATTCGAGGGTGTTACAGAGTGGTATCAGAGCTCAATAGTTATGATACCCCACTGGTCCAGCCTGTAGGATAACCTAGCTAACGGTCAATGTAGAGTGTCAAAACTATTTTGCGAAATCGGTTGGATAGATCTGACTAGGTCTGCTTTTAACCTCTATGCTCTTCTCCTCTTACCTTGGCGTGTTTTAAATCTGCGCTCTTATCTTTTCTTCAAGTCCAGGAATTCTCGTGGCTGGGTTTCCATCGTACCTTCAGGGTTTCGCTTCCTCCTTTGGTAACGGTGCTTCTACATCCGGTCTTCATGCTATCTGAGGAATCCTTTATCTGTTGGACTTTTCTTTGTTCCTTCTTTGTGCCTTCCGATGTTTCCGATACGAACTCATAATCTACGCCAGATCCGATGAAACCCTGCATCGCTCCTTTGTTTTCCGAACCTCTCTTGTCGAGATCTTCAGTCTGATTTCGAGAGTTCATTGCATAATTCTACTATTCAGGTACAGAGTAATGCTTTGAGTGCAGGATGGAGTCATGACCATACCAGTACTCTTATCATTTGCTCTACACATTGAATTGGCGGATCTATGCAATTTACTCCTTCCACTGAAGTTAGAGGTAGCCTTATGACCTCTTTCTTCATCTTTGTTTCTCCGGAGTGTTCTCGACGAATGTGAGCAACGACCTCTTGTTGGTGGTATCAGAGATTCCAATATGGAGCAAGAATCTTTGTTAGTGGTGTCGCGAGGATCTATATGAAGCGAGAAGATCCAGATCATCGGCCTTCTTCCCCGTACCATGAGGCGGATCTCGAGGGCGAGATCCATTGTCAGTGGTGTCGAATTGTAGCACCCTGGTAAAACCACTACCAGAAAATCGCTCCGTTGTTTCTACTTTGTGCATCATCATGACATAATCATGCATATGTTTGTCTAAAACTAATTTACTAAAAGCCCTATTTTGTTTTCTACATTAATCCTCTCTCTTTTATTTCAAAACAAACTCGGGTCTCTTCCGGATAGTTTGTTTGCCTAAAAGATATTTGCAAAAGTGTTTAAATAAAAAAATAAAACTACTTTTTATCGGGGGAGGCAGCCGCAAGCCAAGCCAAAAGCCCAGCCTGCAGCTACCTACTACCACTACAAATCCAAAACCCTAATCCTATCTATCTCAAACCCTAGTCCCACCCTACCGCCGCCACACTCACACACACGCAGCACGTAGCGGCCGCTCCATCACGACCCCACCCGCACGCGCTCCTTGCCACGTCATGAGCATGATCGCGTCGCCAACCCCAGCCCGGTCACACGCACGCACAGGCCTGCGCGGTCGCCCACCCCGTGGCCTCGCACGCGTGGACCCTGCACCACTGGATCGCCCCACCCCGCTCCTCAACCGGCCCCACTCGCCCAGTGCGACCCCCCACCCCCGCACGCAAGCCTGACCCCCACCTACCCCTGCTTCCTCTCCCCATCCCCGCGATCCCCTCCAACCTAGGCCCTGACGCCGCCGTCCTCGGCCTCAAGCCGTCGCCGCCGCGCCCGCGCGAGCCCGGCTCTCACCTCACGTCGTCGTCCTCCCTGCGCGGAAGTGCCACCTCCACGTCGCCCCGGATGCCAGGCACCATCGCCTCGCCAGGACCCTGCCTCTCTGCTCAGGCCTGCCGCCCCTCCTCCTCAGCCCTGCAATGTCGCCACTGCCTCCCTGCGGCCGCCCTCTCGAGCTTCCCCAGTGACCTCTACCGTGACGTGCCGCCGGTTCCTCGTCGGTTGTCGTCGACCTCCTCGACCCCGCCGCCGCAGCGAGCCTCTGCACAACCTCGGCCCCCCTCTGCGCGAGCACCATCCCTGGCCTTGCGCCTCCCCGAGCCCCACCACGCCGGCCTCCACCTCGGCTCTGCAGCGCCATGTCGCCGGTGCTCTGCCCCGCTGCTCGCAGCGCTGCCTCGAGCTCCACCAGTCCTGCCTCGGTACCGCCATGGACGCTCCTACCCTCGTCGCTCCGGCAGCAGCGCTGCCAAGGCCGCCATCCACTCGAGCCGCGTGTGCTCCGCCATCCTCGAGCCCCCTGGCACCGCCTCTGGCCGGTTCTCCTCTGCCGTGAGTGCCCACCTCATCGACCTGCCTAGCACTAGTACTTCACCAAGTGTTGCGCAGGTCCTGCTCATGTTTGTGTGTCAGTGCTAAGGCAGTTGATTTTCTAGCCATTGTATGCCTGTTCGGGCCTCATCATCTAGGTGTTCGACTCCATGCCCGTGTGGGTATTTTTGTTTCTGATGTGCGCTCCAGGTACTGTGCTGCTATTGGCTTGTGTGTATCTGGTGATGCCCATGTCCGAGACCTATTCTCAGTACCTACAACTACATTTATATCCTCCTTGACATCATCAAGATCTTCGCAGCGAGTATAATGCATCTAAAGACCATGGTTCTGAACAATACACTGTCATCACTCGAAGCCAAGACCTAAGTACCTCGTCATAGACAACAAGATCACCGACAGGGAATCGAAGGAAGCCACCCATCAAGATCTTCATCCCGAAGTGCCAAGGTCACCGACATGGAACACCAAGGCCCCGAGTTCTCCCTATGGATCGAAGGTCCCGTTCCCGGAAACCGAAGACCGATCCCCCGAGACCTTCTGCAACGTGGACCCTCAAGATCTTCTTCCGAGACCCAAACACCGTACTTGAAGTCTCCTTCACGAACACCAAGCGACAAGATCTCCTTCTTGGGTTGGATAGAACTGCCAAGTCCTTCTTCACGGACCCGAAGGCCCCGATCCCGGAGTCCGAAGACTAGACCCGAACCTCTTAGAACCAAGACCTTCACCCCTAATGTGATCCCCTTTTCCCGTGATCCCTATTTTTATAATATGACATTATCAAATGTTGCATATTAATTGTTCATGCATGCATACATATTTCGTGGGTCCAGGTTATTTTGTCGACTCACTTAATAATTAAATATGGAGGCCATATGCAGGCTATTCTAGTCTTATATTGGCCCCATTTAATTTTTTGTAGCGAATCGATGTCATGCTTTGCCTTGTTAATTCCACATTTAATTTGCGGGGTAGTTAAACAACATGAACCTTATATTTAATTGATGGGACCCCGGTTTCGCTTAATATTGTCTAATTGCACCGCATCTTTGCCATGACATGCATCATATCATGAACATGCCCGATCTTCTACCGTAGTATTAAATAGTGCATTTGGTGTTTCTTTTAGTGCTTTGCTTCTTCGCGGATTAGGCCGATGAGTGGATGCGAGTATTGGCAAGTCCTTCGGATAATGTACCTTCGGCCGTGTTTCCCAGGCGAGCTCTCTCCCCTTTTCCACCTATTTTGCATTTATAGTCTTTATTTCCTCCTGTTGATCTATTGCTATCCGTGTCACGATGCTTTAGTGTTCCGTACCAGATATATTCTGTGCAGCCTTTATATTGCCTTGGACACCTCCTATTACCTGTTGTTTGGTAGATAGATGGTCTTGCGAGTCGTAGTCGCTTGCTCAGGTGCGATCCCGTGTCGTGAAGTACCACACAGTTGTTGGAATATTGTCACATGCCTTACGGTGGAGAGGATCATGACTTTAAATACAACTATTAAATTCCTGGGACAACTAATGAAAGAGGCACCGGTGGGCAATATATGCTATTTAGTTTTTCATGTCCACTTGTGTCCTCTAGGCCCCGAGTACTTGATACCTGTTCCTTCATTATTCGCACTATCCACATCCGGGAGACCCTATGGATCCACCATAGCCAGAGCTTGATTCATTTCTTATTTCTTGGGGCCACAAAGTAGTTTGGGGCTTTATTACTATCTTGTACTTATGCCATGCTTTACTGCTTTATTTACGATTGTGCATAGAGCACCTGTACTGTTTAGGAATGTGGAATGTTTTTGCGATATCGACAAGCCCAGTCACACTTTCGGGTTCCCAGTCGTTTACAGCCATTGGCACAAACCTTGGGTCCGTCTCGGAGCCGGCCAACTTCGTTGCGGGTAGCTTAATGGGGTGCCCCCCTGAAATATTTTATGAATCTTGTGATCGCTTTGTCGTGAAAGCCTCGTTGGGTTTTGAGTTGGTTTTTCCGAGGTTGATCGTGTGTGTGTTGCTATTTGTGCACCCCTGCAGGGTAAATCTTTCTGAAAGCCGTGTCCGCGGTTATGGACGACTTGGAGCACAGTATCTCGATCATAGACAAGCATAACTAAAGTAGTGCTATAAATTTGACTTAATATGTGACTAGTAATCAACTTCACTACAATGGAATGGATAATAAAAGTGCCAACAACTGGTGGAACTGGGGTGTATCGTATCATGTTATACCTTCCTAGTAAGTATCGCAACTCCAATGGAATGAAATAAAAGTGCCAACAATTGTTGGGTTTGGAATGTCACATGCTAATTCTATATGACTAGTAAGTACAGCAACTACAACTGAATGGTTAACTCAAACTGCCCACTACTTATGCTATCAGGATGACTCATGCTGTCTATATTTGACTAGTAAGTGCTTCAACTATAATGGAATGAATAAAACTGCCAACTGTGTGAGTTCCTTGGTTTGACTTCCTCAATTGGTCTCGAGGGGGAATACCAGGAGGGGTATGTTTGGTGTTAGTATCAGGTTGGGTCCGAATATGTATTTCTTACCCCTCTCTAATAGCCGACAATTGTATCGAGTCTCTATAGGTTATTTAGTGCATGCTTCGCCGCCGCTCCAGTCCACCATACCTATTTAGGCGAGAGACGCCGAATTCTAGCCTCGCCGTGTACTGGCCTCAGTACTGACGCTCCTCTTTTTCCTTTGCCCTTTGTCGGCACCCCTTCTATTTTAGCAGGTATGAGTTCGACGTTGTTAGCAGGGTTACCCTTCCGGCTTGGCCTGGGCAGGGTTATGGACGCCATTGGTTATTCTTCAGGGCTCTTAGCCCCATTTGCATCTTGTCCGTACTCAGACGTTATAGCGATTTCAAGGTGATTTGGATCTTTGAACTGTATATCGGTATTCTTGACTCATGGAGTCGTGTTGTATATATATGTCTGTTCTGTGGGTCCCATCGAGGACTGTTGTGTAATGGTATTACTTCGTTTTCCACCCGCATGAAAGTGCCTGGTGAGCGTCCTTGAATCGTTTCTATGCGGGTTTGGCGGAAAAGGGCTAAAACTAGCATAGGGCCGATTCGTGTGTGTTACACATTCGCTGCTCTACAAATTTCAAGTCATGCACATGTTTGTTATATTGTCATGCACATGTTCTTATCTTAGCTGCTCCGTACACCAGTAATTGCCTGCTATTGTGTAGTACTTGCAAAATGTAATGTTAGTGGAAAATATTAGTGTGGATTCCCTGCTCCACAGTTACTGAATCTATCTAGTTATTCCTGAGCTAAGTTCCTGCTCTTATTTCCTCCCTGGCATCGTTCTGCTATCCTATAGTACCCATTCAAACTCTTCGTACTAGTTTGATTATAATTTTGTTGTTGCCATCTGGTTCTTCAAAAGCTGCAACACTGACTATTTTCTTTTTCTTTGCATAGAGCTCAAAAAGGCAACACTAAACATGTTGGTTTGCACATCCTACAGGTCGACCAACGATGCCATTATATATTTTCTATATCTGGTGCTGGTTCGTCCTAATCAACAGAATAATTATTCTTCACTATATAGTTCATTCGTGTTTTCCATTCCTGCTCACAACTTCCGGTATGTTGTGGTTATAATTTCTATGTGGTTCATTCTTAGCTATGAGAGTAACTGCATGCCATTGTGTAGCTCACCGCAAATTCCAAGTTACCCAACGACTCTTGCATTCCAGGAGATACCACTGCTTCCATATATATTTGTTGAAATGACCTGGCTAGTTTATACTAAAATTCTAAGAAACACTTTGTTTGATTGCTCATTTCATTGTTGGTGTACTTGTCTAATGTTTGTTTGTCCTGTTCTACAGGTTCACAAGCCACACCATTATAACTCGTATCTAGTTGTGTACGTCCTAGGTAACGACATAATTATCCTCTACAATATAGTTAATTCAAGGTTTGCGTTCCTGCTCTACATGTTCGTATTATGCAGTTATAATTCCTATCTGGTTCATTCTTAGCTATGAGTAGTTTGTCTTCTTTGTTGTATTAACTTCTTATTAGTTAGTTTCAGACTGCAATTATTGCTATCGCCACCAAAGAGGGGACTGCAAGATCATGTGGCAAGGTGGTTTTCCAATGTAGCTGTCACACTCAAAGGGAGATGTAGTTGATGGATTGAGAAAGCAAATTGAGGACTCTGCTATCAACTTGATTGGCAACTGAAATGCTGAATTTTCTTTCCATTTTGTTCATATTATGCAATATTTTTAAGAAGTTTGCAGCTGATGTAATATCTAGATAACTCGCATAGGCCATGTAGGCATTTAGTTGACACCGTCCATGAATGGCGGTACCATAACTGCGCCAGCCAGGTCGATCAGGTAACTGTATACGGTTTTTTTATTTGCCCTTCTTTTATTGCGCCTTCCATGAATAGTAAAATATGATCGCTAATTATACTCCTTTTATGATATTTGCATGGCCTTCAGAATTACCAAAACAGTAACTTCAACTGGGTAGAACAGTAACATGCCAAAACAATAATAGGCCAAAACAGTAACATGCCAAAATAGTAACAGTCCAGAACAATAGCAGGCCAGAATAGTAACAGGCCAGAATAGTAACATGCCAGGACAGTAATAGTCTAAAACAGTAACAGGCTAAAACAGTAGCAGGCCAAAACACCAGTAGACCAGAACAGTAGCAACCCAGCATAGTAATAGGCCAGAACAGTAACATACCAGAAAAGCAATAGGCCAGAACAGTAACAGGCTTGAACAGTAGCAGGCCAGAACAACGGCAACAAGCATAGTAATGGGCCAGAATAGTAAAGGACCGCAACAGTAATGGACATGAATAATAGACAGCCAGAACAGTAACGAGGCAGAATAGTAAAAGGCCAGAACAGTATCATACCTTCTCAAAAGTGGGTCGTTCGTAAGCGGCCCAGGACGAGCTGTGCGAACAGTGACGTGCTATCGGTGGGCCTTAACAGTATCAGGCCTACTTAACACAGGCTTTTAATGAGCCGCACAGTATTTGAACAGTGTGGGCTTCTGTAGGCCGTAACAGTAATATCCTTACATTCTCGAGCAGCTGCTAGTCGCTTCTTTTGGGCCCATTTTAAATAGTGCAGGACGAAACAATATTGGGTCATAATCTTATTGGGCACCCCTTATTGGCCGACCCACTTAATTATTAGCAGGCCTTGGCTAGGTCTGGCTTCTACCACAGTTTCTGTGGCCGTTCACGGCGGTAACTGGGCGTTAACGGTGTTTGCCACGTGCCATTTTGCATGACGTCAGTAGTTAACGTGGCTGGCGAACAGATATACGACGGAACATGTTTTCGTGGCTGAAGGGTGCGATCCACCATGGTCAGGAACAAAACCGTGGTAGATTCTTTTGTGACGAGGCTTTTACCATGATGGGCATCCGTCATAGAAGCCTTTTTAGCCACGAAAAACGGGCCTTCAACCACGAAAATCGTCCGTTGTAAAAGTCAACTTTTCTTGTAGTGATATTATCACTATAACTATGAATTTAAACAATGGTTTTATTCAAAATGAATATATCATTAAGTTGGGTATTTTCAAGGCATTTTCAATATTTCACAAATGTTCATGTATTATCAATTAGTGTCAAAACAAGGATAATTCACACATAATCGAACAAGATATAAACGCAAATAGAAATCATTCATAAAAGTAGAACAACTGTTTGTTACAAACTCATATGAATAACCGTCTCACGAAGTGTGAGACACACTAAAGAAGTTCATATATCCATCGATTACAATAACTATCCAAAAACAATAAACTAAGTGATACATGTCGAGGGAGAGTGTCGTTGGCCATCATCATCATGCTCGCCATCAACACGCAACGTCACCTCCTCTCCAGCAAGCACCTCTCATGCAGAAGGACCTATTTTCAGCAAAATAGAAAAAGTATCAAATATACTTAACACTGCATTATGTGTTTGCAAGATTATAACATTTATAAAACTGTATATCAAATATATACCTTCGTCATTAACGACCTCTCCGGCGATTGGTTCAACCTTTACGTTTCTAAAACATAATATGAAATCCTGGAAATCCAATGTTTCCGTATCACCACTCATGATGGTACTCCAGACATGTCCTTCATAGCTGGGAGGTAGCGATCGAAGCAGCATGCCTATCGCAAATAACTCAGTCATCTAGTAGTCCATGAAGAAAACCAGTTTCATGTGTGCATCAAGCATGTGCTCCAAGTGAGTCTTCAGACAAGTGTGTTCCTCCATCTTTATGGAAAGGAACTCTCCAAGCAGTTTGTTCTTCCACATGCGCACATGGCTTATGAACTCTGCTCTCAGTTGATCCACCATTGAATATGGGTCAAGATCACCCATGAGCGGATGTAGTTCATCCACCATTCCATAATGCATTACTATCTAAATGTAAGTGGACATCTCTTGGTGATAGTAGCGGTCTGCCCTCTCTCGTGGGGTCACATAGCCATCAGGCTCGGCCAATTCCATCGTGCGACATATGTAATCTACCACATGATTCCTAGTAAGGATATCATTCAGGCGCACAAGCCAACCAGGGAAGTTGGATCCATCAAGTCTAAGTTTCTCACCAACTACCCACTCCTTAGTGTCAAAGTAAGCTTCACATTGAGCCATCTCTACATCTATAATTGCAACAGGAATTTAGACTAAGTTTATAATTAAATGAGTTAAATAATAAATCCACTAAAAATACCTATCCCCTAAAGGGTTTTAGTGATTACACGACCCCTTTTCCCCACATCTCCCCCGATCTTCATGGCCATCAATGTGGGTGCTAGGGTGGATGCCTAAAATTTAGACACATCATTCATGCGACTCGTGCTCGATCTTTCGACCATCCGTGTTTCGAGGCCATGTCTACACATGCTAGGCTCCCCAACTCAACCTTAGTGTATTCGCTATGCAACATGGCTTACACCCACTGTATGTGAACGTAGATATGTCTGACACCCGATCATCACGGTGTTGCCTCATACCGAAGAACTTTCTTGGTGGTGCACACTAAGGGAGAACACAATCATTGGTATCTTAATAGGGATCATCTTATTAGTATACCGTCGAGTATCTAATACTAGCACACAATAAGATATACAAACAATAACATTGAATGTAAGAGTGATGCAATATGGTCCTTCTCGCTATGATCTCCATCCTACGCCTTCGGATTCCGGCGCCAGGGTACCGGTGCCTTCTGGCATGGTAGTCCGTCACCTACGTGACCGTCTACTACTACTTAGCAACATAAAGTATGTACTTTACCTTTGCCACAACCATATCACATCATAATGCCCCCTACAAAACAAAGTTAGACGCCTCTACTTTATCTTTGCATGTTTTACGTGGCTGAATGGGCTTCCGCACAAGAACCGTTCTTACCTACGAACTTTCACCACAACGCTGATCAAGTAGTTGTCTATACTACACCCCTTTCGGGGCCCTCCGTTGCAAATGTCATACCAACTAATGCGAGAAAGACAGACACCCCCCAAAGCCACTTTATACGGTACAAGCCGTATGTCAAACGTGGACTAGTCTCGCAAATGAACGCGTAAAGTCAGTTGCGGGCCGCTTCATCAAGCATTGTTGTGGTATACACAAGTATACAAGTACACGTGGGAGGGTAACAACTAAAATATAAACGCCCACACGCTACATCTCATGTGTTCTACCCGCACTAGTAATACTACGCATAGATCTAGCTCTGATACCACTATAGGGGTTCGCGTATGAAAACAATAAAATTTTACCCTACGCCCCTGAACCCCTGATGCTGCCAGGACCTATCTATTAGTAATGCAGTAATGGGAGGGGCTTTTCGCAAACTTACCCTTGAATACTGAAAATCATTGTCAACGCTCAGGAGAGTGTGGTTGATATAGACAAGCCAAAGCCAACCTCAAGGTCATTTTGAAGTCCTTGCGCTCCTGCGGCTCCAACGACTTCTAGTGCCTCCAGTGTGACACCTCGCAAGGAGTTACATGCGTCCGGTGCCTGGCGATGACTCCCACTTTCCCGATCCAGCAGCAGTTGTGGAAGTAGAGCTCCTGGAACCAAATCTCACGGTGCGACAGCGCTCCGCGGTGAAGATGTCTCTTGTTCGCGTAGTCCGGACTTGGGACCACAGTCACGGGAGAGAGAGAGAGAATATCAATTGGAGGTCTCCCCAAAAGTCAGGAAACCTTTATTAAATATTGTATGTATTATCTGGTCAAAATACCCCACTATATATTGGGGAAGGGGAGGTACTCCCTCCCTCAAAGTCCCAGGGTGGGACTAAACAAGGGAGAGGGTGAGGGGGAGGCGCAGCTGGCCACCCCCATGGGCCCCACGTGGGGGGCGGGCCCACTAGGGCGTCGGTCACACCCTTGGCCCCTCCTTGGGATTCGGCCCCCTCTTGGGCCCTTTCCCCTCCGAGATTTGGCCCATTAAGCCTTTTGACCATTTAATTGATTTTCTCTTTTATTAAATAATTATGAATAAATATTAAATCAATAATTAACATTCATTCACATATTATTCAATCTCTGTAGCTATGGAACACCTTCCACCTCCACTCCAGACATCCTCCGGACTTACCGAAACCCTTCCGGTTTTCTCTCTTTCTATACTTTGATGATTCTACTGATCCTATAAGCACTCTCTAAGCATTACCAAGCCCTTAAGTGTGATACCCCACGGTTCGGGAACACTCTAGACATGGTCGGGACTCTCCTAGATTGATGATCAATAGAGGGACCTGGATGGCCATGTGACCCATGTGCATTCCACGAAGATCTTTCGTCGTTTGAACCATGACTATCGCGTCTTATTCCTTTTGTCTCTCAATACTTGAATTGTGCAAGATCTGATCAATGACATCACCATGTCGTGTTCAATCTTGTTGCCAACAAATATTATTTGACTCGTTTCGACAAGTGTATCCCTGTGGTCAAATCACACGTTGTGCAACTATTGGATATAACTTTTCTGAGTGGGCCCTCGAGTATCGTTCCATCACTCAGATGGACAAATCCCGCTCTTGACATATAATACCTCAAAAGTTCCTCTGAATACCTGAACACACCTTTATGATCACTATATTACCAAGTGACGTTTGATGCTATCAAAGTACCCTCGGGAGACAGTGATTGATATAGCCTCACGGTTTAAGGAATAGTCTACAAGGTCTATTTTAATCATCATAACTTGAAATTTGTGACATGATCGGGTCACGACGTTTAGGTTGGGTTTTAGTTCACCATCTCATTCACAGAATGAGATGACTCCATTTCCAGCTGGCATAAATGCCACATGATCAGGAAACCTTGATCGTATGTTGACCAATGAACTAGTAACTAGAGTTTCATCGGGAACCCATCGTTGTTTATATATCACACGTGTATTGACATTTCCTTTCAATACAGTTATAGCATGATATAAAACTTAATCATAAACTCTATGAAATATGATAATAATACTTATTACTATTTGTCTCTAGGGCATATTTCCAACAACCATGTTGTCATATGATGGATATGGTGGAGCCAGATGACTAGTTCATTTAAGAATATTAGAGCTTAGTGAATTAGATGAGAGATTTAGATAGAGTATTTTTAGGAAATGAGTTCCTTAACCATGACTGAAGCTTAGTGAAGTGTGAGGATAGGAATTCTTGAGAAACCTTTAAACAAGGTCTAATCAAGCCATGAACAGAACTCTGTCTACTTCTTTGCCCCCAAACCTTAGACTCTAGATGGTAGTAAAATCATTTCCTATTTTTAGGCAGCCAATGAATAGTATCTCTTAGTCAAATAAAGTGTCTAAGAGATAAATAGAATACCAGTTGAGAGTGTATTGATGGAAGCCTTTTCCACCTTATTGTCTTAAACCTTAATAAAGACCTAGTGTCATATACCATCAAGATCACATTAGGAAAGCAATCTCAAATAGATCACTCTAATTTGAGTTATTATCCATGGCCAGAAAACACGAAGGAAATTCATCCTAGCTCTTAATCTTCATCCATATTCATAATAAGATGAGTCTATTAAACCTTCCCAAAACTCACCAGTATTTGGAAATGAACATTTTCATTTCCACATTAATGATTGATATTCATGCATAATGGCTTAACCAAGATTGTTTTATGGTAGTTCTAAACCCCACAAACTAAGTGGAGTTTGAAAAAGAGAAATCACCAAATATGGAGAACCATGAAACTCAAATCATCACATTGTGAACAACAAGGTTTGATACATTATAATGTATATTTATATAATTCCTTTATGAGTTTAAGTATTAATAAGATTCTTTATACATCATTAACTATTTTAACAATTACTACTAAATTATCAATCTAAAACAAATCATCTTTAAGGGATATTTAAATAAGAAGTAATTCCTAAAACCCTAATTCCTATTACTATCTCCTAATGAAAAGGACCTTTCATATAATTATGAATATTTTTAATGCACAATAAGAAATGAGGAGAAGAGGGTCATACTTGCTTTATACAATAATATTCATGACCTACAAATCCTTTGGATATCTAAATCCTTGAAGGAATTCATATTTGAAATGGTTTTGTAAAAAATAGAAAATAGAAAAGAGAAATGGAAAAAGTAAAGGAATCAGCCAACCGCACAGCCCAAGGCCCATTCTCTAATCCTAGCTCGCGAGCAGCAGAAAGAAAAACCCCTCACTCAGCTACGGCCCAACAACAGAAGCCCAACTTATCTCTCTATCTCTCTCTCACTAACATGTGGGAAAGATGGTGGACTGCAGGTTGAGCCTAGAAAACGGCCAGGGGGTTTTCTGCCTCCGTCGTCGTCTTTACCACGACGTCACAAGTAGCTCCATGTCGGCATCGCCGCCATCCACCGCCGTGCCGTGATGTAGACCACCGTCCAGATTTGTGTCGCCGTCACAGGGGATATAAGAATGCCACGAAGCCTATGCTCATCCTCATCCTCCCATTCTCCCTCTCTCTCAGATTCTTCTTCCCCACTAGAAACCCTAGCTCGGAGGTGAGTCGATAGCATCGATTCCATGCTCTCCTCGGCCAATTGAGACCACTCGGAGGACCATCGAGCTCTTCTCATTCGATTGCCACACTCCACGGAAGCCTAGGAAGCCCCAAGCGCTGGGATTGCTACCTCTACCCCGACACCGGCTGCCATCGATTCCATTGATTCCAGCTGCGCCTGCCTTCACCAACTCCACCACGACAACCGGGATGAGCCACTGGTCCTCATGGACATCTCCACCGTCCTCCTATTCCTCTATGTCGTTCCCGCCTCGAGCAGCCACCACCGCCACTATCCGTCATCGAGGACATTGTTCCGGTGACCCTTTTGGGTAGCACCGCCACTATCTAGTTTGCTGTGAACACCTCTTTCCAACCAAACCAAGCCCAAGCCCGCGCGTGCTGCTGATCGAGGGATTAATCAGCGACCTAGGAGGATCATTGCCAAGTGATGTCAGCATGCCATCATGCTGATGTCATAATAGCGTTTTATTTATTGTTTTAAAGTTTCTGGAAATGACGTGGCATCGGTCCCACTGGTCAGTGATTAGGATAGAATAGGTTGCGGTGTAAAGACTTAGAGAGTGGCTAACGATCAGTGATGCAATAAATCATTTAGATAGTTTATTTTAATAAATCCAAAAAATAATTAAATCTTGTTAATTTAATATCTTTTGTTTTATAATTAAAGAAATGTATATAATATATCAAAATATTTAGAAAAATAAACTCTATAATATAAACCTATTACCATATTTTATTTTCCAACTTAAATAAAATAATTAGTATTAATTAGTAAATACCCTATTTGGGATTAATCTTAAATAAATAAATTCTATTATTTAAAATTCAGAAAAAATAATTATAATATATCAAACTTCTTACAAAAACAATAAATTTTAAACTTGCTTTATATATTTTTGTGTCGCTTAAATAAATATTATTATGTGGACACGGCATGGCACATGTGCCGGCACTGGACGCATAGACGTGTGCCAAGAGGCAAAATTCCTGGGGTGTGCTTGATCAGCGTGGGCATCGATCTCCCAAAGGGTGGGTGTATATGAGATCGAGGCACGTGGCTTAATAGGATTAATAGGATACTCATACCAACAAGTTGCAACTTCCTTTTTGGAAGCTCATTTGAAAAGAACTCTGAAGTTAAGCGTGCTTGGCCTAGAGCAATTTTAGGATGGGTGACCGACCGGGAAGTAAGTACCCGGTATGCATGAGTGTGGACAAAGTACGCAGAAAAGACTAGTGTTGGTCTGTGGGGCCAGTCTAGATATCCTATTAAGTTGCCAGGAGTGTGTAACACCCTCGAATCAACCCTATGCAAGTTTTAGCGATTCCTGCCAAATCCGTATAAAAACGATTCAAAGATGCCCACCAGGCACTTGCGTGCGGGTGGAAAACGAAGGAATATCATTACATAGTAGTCCACGATGGAACCCACCGAACATATATAGACAACAATGACTCAAAAAGTCAAGAATACAGATATACAGTACAAAGATCCAAATCACCTTCAAAACGATACAACATCCGAGTACGGATAAGATGCAAATGGGGCTAAGATCCCTGAAGAATAACCAATGGCATCCATAACCCTGCCCAGTCCAAGCCGGAAGGGTAACCCTGCTAACAACGTCGAACTTATACCTGTTACAACAAAAGAGGTGCCGACAAAGGTCAAAGAAAAGAGGGAGCGATCAGTACTAAGGCTAGTACATGGCGACTCTAGAATTTGGCGGCTCTCGCCAACATATGTATGGTGGACTGAAGCGGCAGCGAAGCATCTACTAAACAACCTATAGAGTCTCGATATAACTATCGGCTATCATAGAGTGATAAGAAAGACCTATTCGGAACCAACCTGATACTAACAGCAATCATACACATCCTACTATTTCACCCTTGAGACCAAACTAGAAAGTCAAATCGAGGAACTCACACAGTTGGCAGTTTTATTCATTCCATTATAGTTGCAGAACTTACTAGTTAGATAAAGAGGGCATGCGTGATCCTCATAAGCAGTGGGTAGTTTTAGTTAACCATTTTGTTTTAGTTGCAATACTTACTAGTCAGATACAATTAGCCAGAGATATCCCAAATCCAGCGGTTGTTGGCACTTTTATTTACTCATCCTGTTGTAGTGAAACTGATTACTAGACATGTCATAGTCAAATTTATAGCACTACTTTAGTTATGGTTGTCTATGATCGAGATATTGTGCTCCAAGTCGTCCATAATCCTAGACACGACTTTCAGAAAGATTTACCCTGCAGGGGTGCACAAATAGCAACACATGCACGATCAACCTCGAAAAAACCAAATAAAACCCCACGAGGCATCACGACAAAGCAATCATAAGATTTCATAAAAAATTCGAGGGAGCCACCCTAATAAGGTACCCGCAACGAAGTTGGCCGGCTCCGAGACGGACCTAGGGTTTGTGACAACAGCGGTAAACGACTAGGAACCCGAAAGTGTGACTGGGCTTGCAGGGGTGCACAAATAGCAACACATGCACGATCAACCTCGGAAAAACCAAATAAAACCCAACGAGGCATCACGACAAAGCAATTATAAGATTTCATAAAACATTTGAGGGAGCCACCCCAATAAGGTACCCGCAACGAAGTTGGCCGGCTCCGAGACGGACCCAGGGTTTGTGACAACGGCGGTAAACGACTAGGAACCCGAAAGTGTGACTGGGCTTGTCGATACAACATAAACATGGCACGGGGTTCCAAAATAGTACAGGCGCTCCACGCGCAATCGTAAATAAAGTAGTAAAGCATGACATAAGTACAGGACAATAATAACATCGTAAACTAGTTTGTGGCCCCAAGAAATAAGAAATGAATCAAGCTCTAGCTAAGGGGATTCATGGTCTCACATGCAGATAGTGCGATAGTCAAGGAACAGGTATCAAATACTCGGGGCCTACGGAACACAAGTGAGCGTTTAAAAACCAAATATTAGCTATTGTCCACCGATGCCTCTGCATTAGTTATATCTATTCCCAGCATTTTAATTATCAAGTTGTAATTAAATACATGATCATTTACAACATTAAGCATTTGGCAACCTCCAACCATTGTGGTACTCGACAACTTGAACCAACACCTGAGCAAGCAACTACGACTCGTAAGGCCAACTATCTACCAAACTACAGGCAATAGGAGGTGTTTAAGACAATATAGAGGCTACAAGGGATATAAATAGTATGGAACTAAATTATCACAACACGGATAGAAATAGATCAACAGGAGGAAGTAAAGACTATAAATGCAGAATAGGTAGAAAGAGGAGGATTGCTCGCCTAGTAAACTGTTATGGGGTAACCCCGTGGGTGGCCCGATCTTCACGGATCTCGTGGTCAAATCGATGGGAAAGCGAGGGGAAAGGGAGAAGGTAGCGGAAGCAGACGCACACCTCGCGAAGAACACGATGAACACATGCAAAACATACACGATACAAGGCTGATTGCTCTTACCAGTGGCCACCGGTTCGATAGAATCCTCGCAAGGAAATATCGGTCAACGTGCTCCCGTCAATCCCAAGCGGAGAGGGAAGAACACCTTGGAGAGGGTCTTGACGTCTTGGCAAAGGGACACCGATGCCAAGGCCTTGTACAACGAGGAAGGCGCGATGCAAACTCCAACGAGGTGGTGATGATAGTCGATCCCTTTTGGTAGAAGGGGATGAGGCAAAACTAGAGATTCCACAAAGGGGGTTTTGTTTAGTCTATCATCTATGCCTCCCGAATACAATGAGGGGTGGGGGCTCTATTTATAGGCCAGCCACAAGTTCAGGGGTAGTTTGGGCATAAAACTAGGGTTTTGTGCGGAATAGAGGGGTACATGGGCCAAGGGCCTAGATGTTGGCTCGTAGGCGCATCACTTAGGCCGGACAGTCCGGGTCGAGGTGACCGGACAGTCCAGGGTGGCCGGACACTCCGGGTAGTGTCTGGGTAGTGTCCGAACTGGTCTTCTGAATGTCCACGCCAGGTTAGGACTGGGGTAGGCCGGACACTCTGGCCGAGTCGCGCCGGACACTCCGGCTGCTGGCTCAGGTAGCTTCAGGACAGGTGCAGCTTCAGGGCTCGTGGGTCGACACGGTAGGGGTTCGTAACTGATGATGTACAGAGTAGTAGTATGAAGTAGCAAGCCATCCAGGTGTATGTCAAAGTTACATGATGAGAGGAGCGAATTCACCTTAACTTGAAGGAGCTTGGCTCGGGCACGGGTCATCGGTCTACTTGGGGGACTCTGTGGTGTGGATGTAGGAGCGTCCATAGGATGGGCCGCATCAGCTCCCCCCCTTCAAAAAGAGTCGTCCTCGACTCTTCATGCTCATCCTAAGAAGATGATGTCAAGAGACCTTCTTGATCCTGGGGTTCACCATATAGTCGTCCTTGAGAAGCTTGATGTCGCAACTCTTCAATATTCCTTCACCTTCCATGAAGCCTACAAAGCTCACAACAAAAGCGAAGCAACACTCAAAGAGTAGCCAATTCATGAAGATTATAGCATGAGTCCTCAAGTAGAAGGAAGTCACCTTATAATGTAGAGATAGCTCATTGAAGGGTCGCCCTAGGTAACTCTCTTTGATTTGTCTTGTCAACTCTTTGTCCATAGAGGTTGACGCGTATGCAATTGTTCCTTCATACAACAAAGACCAAGCAACATATGTTTGTGTGTGATAGAGGAGCATGTCATTTGTGGCATGTCCATTCTTGTTCACAACACTATTAGCACAACTCAAGTATAGCAAACGGAATGCCTATGCAAGGTCAAAGTGCATGGGAATTGTTTGAACATCATCCAAATGTGGGAACTCAAAAACTCCATATAACATCTTAGTGTGGCACTCAAAGCAATTGACTAACATATTGATCAACATCTTTGATGCAAAGCTAGGAGAATTCGGCAAAAACACATGAGGAAGAATATCCAAAGCAACATCATTATGTGTGCAAACCAACCATTGGAAAGAACAATTGTTCAATATGTTGGATGCCATACACATATCATCAAAAGCCAAAATCATTGGGGTTTGAGTATCACAAGCGGAAGCAAAAACAACATGTTTGCAAACAAACCATATGAAAGAGCAAGTGGTCCTTATGTTTGTTGCAACAACAATACAGAGACTTGGAAGCTCTCATGACAATACATGCTCATAATGGCATTATGGTTGCACACAAAACATCGGAAAGAGAAATTGTTCAACATTTTTGTGGCAACACACAAAGCATCCATATCCAAAAGCAATGAAACATGATTGTCACAAGGTGAAAGAATACCATTAACATGCTTGCAAACTAACCATAGGAAAGAGCAATTTGTCAACATGAAAGATGCAAAGCATGCAAAAGGTATCAGAGTTGGGTTCGATCTTGAACTCACTTGGGGGATGCTCTCTAGAGCTCTTTTTGTCAACTTGTGCTCAACCGAGGTTGACATTCTTGTGTGGGTACCTACACACATGAAACACAAAAGGAAGAACGTGTGTGCATGGTAGAGAAACACATCATCCATCATGACGTATCTCTTCTTGTGCACATCACCATTAGTGTCAATCAAGTATGAAAAATATGCATGGTGAGTATGCAAGTGGGGAACATGCTTATCATGGCAATCATCAAAATCTCCAAAAATTGAGAAAGCTATGGGGGGCATCTCAATATAAACCATATGAGAATTATTGTTGCAAGCAAAACAAGTGAAAGAACAATTATTCAACTTATTGCAAGCAACGAGAGAGATTGTAAAACATTCATGACAAAGCATGGTTCGAGGGGTACCATTGGTAACATCATTGCAAGCAAAACATTGGAAAGAGCAATTGTTCAACAAAGTGCAAGCAATGATATCATCAATGTAACGTTTATAGCATGGCATGTCTATGGCAACATCATCACAATCAAATAATTTCACATGCTCAACAATATGCAAATGCAAAGTATCACATGGAAATATCAATGAAGCATATGTGATATCACAAACATCATCCATAGCATGCCAATCATCACAAGTCATCATGTCCACTAGTGGGATCATGGCATCATCAACACCCTTATTTTTTCCTTGTTCATACCTCTCATATGAAGTGGGTGTTGTGGTAGTGTTGGCCTCCATGTGGACGACTTCTTCATCATGTATGGGGATGGCATCATCTTCATCCACCATGTACATCTTCTTGGTTGGTGGCATCATCATCTCCAAGCTTGGCGCTTCTTGATCCATGGAACCTAGCACATTATGAGAAAGCACACTAAAGGTAGAGGGTAAGTCGTTAGAAATCAAAGTGGTCTCACATGACCTATCAACTACCACTCTCAACTCACTATGTGTATCACTCATGCCCTCCAAGTGGAAGCACTCAATCTCATGTATGGTGGAGTCACTCATCTCACTCTTGTTTTCACTCAAGTGGGCTAAGTGTCTCTCATACTCACATGGGATTGGTACCACATCATCACTCAAGCATATGGGGGTAGGCTTGGTTCTCTCAACTCCATGCGCCTCCTTTGGTGAAGGGAAAATACCATGCTCACCAATCTTGACCTTGTCGTCGCCCTCTTGCACCTTGGCTTGTGTAATCGTCTTGACGTACTCATCCAACTTGGCGAAGTAGAGGTCTTCGTCTTCCTCATCCATGAAGTTGCATGCGTCATATAGGACGTCAAGTTTGGGTGTTGAAGCTTGGTGGCATGGAGGAGAGCTTGCTCTTGGTGCCATTATGGTGGTGGCACGAGTAGTGGAAGTTGCCCTTTGATGGTGTCGACAGAGGTCATTGGCGTGCCTTGCCAAAGGTTGATGTAGATGGCACACTTGGTCATCCACATGACACTCGCGATGATGCTTCTTGTCATTGGCACTCTTCTTGGTGAGGCATTGTAATGAGCGTAAATCATCATAAGTCTTGGCCATCATGCTCATGGTTTTGGCGAAGTCGTTGTCCATGTCGCGCTTGAAGTTGTCCATTTGATGGTAGACCTTGGTGCTCTCGAGGTGGAGGCTCCGTCTTGGTCGACGCGACTTGAGGAGCTTTTCGTTGTCGTTCTTGAAGTCATCAATGCTTGGGGAGTTATTGTTGTTGTAGAACTCCATATCACCCAAGCATGTGGAGCCATTGTCGGTGTAGTGCTCCATCATGTCATCCATGCTTGTGGAGGGATATGCATGGTGGCTCATCGTGGATTCTTCATAGAAATCATCCTCGATTCCAGAGTCCCTAGACATGCTTCACAAGACCAAGTGGTGTATATGTAAGTGGTAGGGGGTTAGGAATGTAACGTAAAACCTTACTTTACCTTGGAAGATAGTATCGTGCAAGTGGCAACACTTGTGAGCAATCGAAACCAAGCAAAGCGAAAGTTCACGCGGAACACCAAAACCAATTAATCACTAAAAACACACACACACAAAGCTTATGGTGTATTGGTATGAAAGGTGGCGAGTCCAAGAACAATCCGAAATCAAGATATTGTAATGGCAAGTAAAGAACCACGATGATCACAAAGCAAAACAAGTCAATCCACAAGATATAGGAATTATGTACAAGGAAACACATACGGTGGGATAAATGGGACTAGTGCGACGGAGAAAGTAAGATAAGAACCAAATGATTACCTAGCGAAGACTATAAGCTCGTGTCGCACAAGTGCAAGGAGAGACGCTAGTTCGATTGGAATAAATTGGAGGGCTACAAGATATGCACAATAAGTACCACCTATTTGATGTTCATCGAGCTTGCGCTTCCTATTCTATGAGGCACTTGTTTGTTTGTTTCTTTTTCTATTTTTTTTTCTCTTTTTCTTTTATTTTTCACTTGCCCCTTCCTTGTGCCAACAACTATACAAGATAACTATATGAGATAACGCGCTCACAACTTTTTCTCGGAATTCTACAAGGTATCAAATGTGCCTAGCCCAAGAAATCATAGGAGGAACTAGTCTCAATAGGTGTTTGTTGAACGCAAAGATAGTGTGGCTTACAAAGGAAAGCAAGTGGGGAGAAGACGCGGAATGTTTATACCTTTCGTCGTCGATCTTCACCCTTTATTGGTGGATTCCGCCTTCATCACGGAACTTGGATGGAGTAGATAGCATCAACCATGAAAATTATGATGTAGAGCTCTTTCTCCTCTTCAAAACGAGCTAAAGAACACCAAAATCCGAGTTCGTATGCAAAAGTTATGCTCAAAAACCGTGAAGCAGATTATTCAGTCAACAGGGGGACGGACAGTCCGGGGTGCGCAAGCCGGACAGTCCGGCCGGGGTGGATATTCCGGTCCGTTTAGGCCGGAAACTCCGGTGGGGCGGATACTCCGGTCCGTTTTGGTCGGACAGTCCGGTCCGGTCGATCCAGAAGTTCCAGACGAATGAGACGAGTTTTGGCGGAAAAATTCGAACCAAAACCTCAAATTGATGGGGGAAATCAAGGAATTAGGCTATGGAAACGCAGGGGAAGGAAGATCAACAAGTTTAGCAAGTAATCCATGGATCAAAACCTACCAAAACGCACTCAAATCACAGATCGGTCCAAAACACGAATTGGGGATATTTTTGGTGGAAATTTCGAATTTATGGGGAAAAGACCAAATCGATGAGAAATCCGTGGCAACCAAAAGCTGTTGATACCAGATGTTATGGGTTGACACAAGATCCACTCGATTTCGTGGCTATTTTTGTGGTTTTTGAAGAAAAAAATTGGTGGGGAAGAACGAGGGTGAAATCCGTGGCAACTTGGGCTCTGATGCCAGATGTTATGGGGTAACCCCGTGGGTGGCCCGATCTTCACGGATCTCGTGGTCAAATCGATAGGAAAGCGAGGGGAAAGGAGAAGGTAGCGGAAGCGGACGCACACCTCGCGAAGAACACGATGAACACACGCGCCAGGGACACAGCCGTGAGTACTTTTGAATGTACTCGCAAACTACCAAGATAGTGAACAAAGGAAATGCAATTCTGGCTGTGGCGAGGTAGCTCTATCTTGGGTTGCTTTTGAAAAGCCTAAACTAACTTTTGAAGTTATGGCATCTCCATATCTTTGTTGAAAAAGAGTTTTGAAAACATGCTTCTGTTTTATAAATCAAGACATCTCCATATCTTTGTTGAAAAAGAGTTTTAAAAACAGTTTTGTAGTAAAAACCCTTTTTAAACATCTTCGACCCCTCGGGTCAAAACAAAGCATTTCCGAACTCGGGTTCCCTCGGAACCTTCATCCTCTTCGTACTTGTTTCCCAAACAAGCACAGTTTGGGTACTCCTAGCCAACACCTTTACAACCGCCCTTGACCGTGGACACGGTTATTCGAATAGGTTATACTCTGCAGAGTTTGCGCACTTTCCCCACAAGAATCAATACATCCGCCGAGATACATCAACGGCCCACTACCACTGTAGATGGGGGTCCGGATAATCAAACCTAACCTTTCGCTTGTCTACCCTAGCAAAGGCATGCTTTTCCTCTTGGGTTTGTTCTCCCCGGCAACGAGTATGTGGCTCCCAGCCATAGTCCTTCCTTCCGTACACACGCGTACCCAAGCCACGACTTGGCGTATACCTTAAATCTGGGGACTCCACTTCCTTCTGTACTACCTCAGGCATACCGTCCGCGGGAGGCCCAATTGTAGCACCGGCCTCCTGCTAGTTCAGGCTCACTCTTGCCGAAACAAGCAACAGACTTTAGATCCTTGATCTGGTGGCGCCTGCCCGGAATTCCAGGGATTTCTCCCTATAAGCATGGTAGAAGTGCCTCGGCTAATGCGGACACACTACGAGTTAAGCCCCAGCACCTGGGGTAATGTGGTTGCGCGTATAAAAATTGTTCCAGTAAAGGTGTAGAACATCCCATGACATTCTCATTTCTCCTCATCACCATTTCTTTTGTTAAAACCCCCACTGGGAAGGATGCCTCTTCCCAGGGTTTTACGAAGCCACTTTGAAAACCTTTGAAGTGGGGAAAATCCCAAAACAGTTTATTTTCTCGAAACCGGGGTTTCCAAGGAGGTAGGATGCTAACCATCGTACTCTCGGTTTAAAGGGGGTAAAATGATAGGTTCATCGGGGTTGTGCCTCGAAGGACACATATTCATAACTTGGAGGAGCCAAGTTACTAACGCAGTATTTGTAAAACCAAAACATGTAGGTAGGTAATGCAATTTATAAGAGGATACCAAAACAGGTAAAAGAGAATAGGACATATATCAGAGTTTTGGAATGGTGGCTTGCCTGTGGTCAGCAATAAGTCCCTGGACTTCGTCAGATAACCAAGAAAACCCAATAATATAATAATAATAAATCCCTTCCTTCTTGTCGTCAGACACCCACACTATCGTCGTCATCGGGTATACATGCAAGCATACAAGTCCACAATCAATACAAGACATTCATGCACCAAACCATACAGCAAACAAACATACTGAATACTACTGAACTTGGTAGGTTTTGGAGAAGTGGGATTCTAATGGTGGAATTTACAAGCTTGCCACTAGGGTGTTTTCTCTTGGAAGATAGTTGTCAAAGCTAGAGACAAGGCATTTGGATTAGGGTTCTGTGATCAGTGGGATATTAATGTGCAAGAGTGATATCCCTAGATAGGTATTGACATGACAAAACCAACAGAAGTGGTTTCACTTGATTATCAATTTTCTAGAATTAGTTATGCTTTTTATAGTGGATTAAACTCTAGTTTGAGGAAATAATTCACTAGAAGAGTTCTGGACCTCCAGAAATTATTTCCTTGGATGGTTAGGTAGTACTTGATGTACTGAACCACCTAGAGTTGGAATCAAGTCAAAAAAATTACCAGAATGCCCTTAGGAAATTCCCAAAGGCAGTTTTGTATGATTATTCTCTTTTTCACCATATTAATTCTACAGAAGCTATTCGGTTGGTTTCAAAGGTATGTGATAGACACTTCGCATAACTTTCTGTAGGAATTGGATTCATCCTTTTTGGAGTTGTGAAACTACTAGAGTGATTTATTTAGTGAAAATACCCATCCTAGAGGTATTTAAATCACTAAAGTTCAACTAGAGCTCAATAAATTCTGAGCTGCTAGGATTTGGTAGATGTGGGTTCTGGGTTGTACCGGGAGGTGGAATCAGGTCAATACCACATTTGGTTAGACCTGAGAATTTATCTAAGGAAGATAAAGGCTAATTTTGTTAATTTTGTTAAAGGTAGTATACTATTCAACTGGGCATGGGACCTGTGCTGAAAAATAGGTATCTCAAATACCTTCCAGGAGGATTTTGGTTTCTCTTAAAAGGAGGTGTAAAACTCTCTGAGGGAATTAATTAGTGTTCTAGACACATTTTTAGCAGAATAATTACTAGTCAATAATGGAATTTAAATTGGACTTGGGGTTGCCTCTGCATGTTTGAGAAAACATCAGAGAACCACCAAAAAATTATATCTAGGCATTAGGACTTGGTTTACCATTTTATTTGGATTTAAAACAACTGGAGCTTCTCTGGAATGATAGGTTAGCTAAAAAGAAAAAGAAAAAGGGTGCAAAGGGTAAGGATCTTGGGAGCTACTAGGCTGCGGGGGAGGATTCGGCCCACGGCCAGGCGACACAGCGTGCGGGAGCCAGCACTCGAACCTGCCAGGCGGGGCCCAGCAGTCAGCGAGAGGGGGAGGCCCAAGCGGTACCGAGCAAAGGTGACCGTCGGATCTAGTCGCGATGGATGGCTCGGAGTCGTCGTCTACGCGAAACAGGATGCCGGTGGCGAAACTCTAAGCAGCGGCGGAGAGGGGAGGCGGGAGCTCACCAGAGGGCTCGAGGAAGGTCGGGGATGGTGCAGGGCGACGTGGTCGACGACAGCGAGTAGATCGGTGGGCGGCACGACGGCGAAGGCCCATGGGAAGCAGCTCGCGCAACGGCGGCCGAGAGCATCCTCGTCAGAGATCAACGCCGACGACGGGGGAGTGGGTCCTGGACAGAGATAAGAGCATGGTTAGGTAGAGGAGACCTAGGGGAACTCGTGGGCTAACATGTAGAGAGAATGGAGTAGGGGGGAGAGAGTCTTGCTCGATTTTGTGAGGGGGCCGAAGCTTCCTCCTCTTCTTCTCTTGGGCAGCACGGAGCTGGGGAGAGGTAGGGAGTGCCGGGGAAGGTGAGTGGGAGTGAGAGGAAGGAAATGAGGGCAGGGGCAAGCTAGGGAAGGGCTGCTCGCCATATATACCAAGAGGGAGGAGTAGATGTGGTGAATTACCATCTAGGACAAGGGGTAGAGTAAGGCTGGCCAATGATTGGTCCAGGGGGAGGTGGAGAGGGGTATTGTTGGTACTTGTTCGTGCTGGACCAGAGAGAGAGGGGTGGCATTAGTGGTAATTAATTAGAGAAGATCTTTGTAAGATTTGGGGATATCTCCTTCTCTTAGTACTAGTGCAAGGTTAAAATGGGCAAAGTTGGTGTCGAGCTACCGTGGTGGTCGACCAAGGATGTGTCCTGGTGCTGAGGATGAGCTTTGATCAAGATTGAGTAAGATTTGGAAGTGATTTGAGTAGTGGTTTGCTGAAATGGCAAATTTGATCCAATTGTCGGTTGTGAAGGAAATCCAAATATTTGCATTGGACCAGAGGAGAAAATGGTACTAGAGGATAGATAAGGTCAAAGTAGACTCCTAGGATTTAATTGGGATTTTTATGTGGGGTTTAAGTTCACTTAAATCCAATTACTCAGAAAGGACAGAAGTGATTTTTAGGAGAGCATTTGATAAATTTCCATTGGACAAGGGTGGATTTTGGTGTGGAAGGGTCCCAAATGTGTATACACACTTAGGGGAATTTTCCCAAGATTTATTGGGGATTAAAGGTATTTAAAAAATTTATTATTCCAATTCATCCATTTAAGAAAATGGGAAAAAAGAAATAATAAAGCTTCTCAAAAATATTTATTTTTGAGATGGAAAGAGAAGGTATGATATATGGAACTCACAGAAGCCAAAGTTGGAGAAGTGGTTTGGTAAAAACCAAACTTTCCTTTATGGAGGGAGTTTTGGAGATTTTGACTATTTAAGTAATTAAATAGTTTTGGGACCATAATAATTATGGATAAATATTGAGGATCAATGTAGATGAGATAGAAAAGGTGTAGCAAGCAGTTTCAACCTTGTGGAATGGAATTCCAACTTGAAAAGTATGGAAAACAATGAGTTGATGATCTAGGGTGATGTTATTTTTATACCACCAAAACAGGCTTGCATCTTGGAGCTTAGAGATCACCTTGGTGCAAGGGATAAATGGGTAGGTAGACCAGGTCATATATATGATCATGGCAGGAGGAGTTTGAATTAATTGCACTTGAGGTGATCTAGAAATGATGGCAAACTTTGTTGAAAATAAGGCTGCCATGCAGAAAGTGTCATGAAGCCTTCTAAACCAGGTGGGTTTAATAAGCTCAATGGTCCACTTGGAACAAGTGAGGTAGGTTTTGATATAAGTCAATGAGTAGAACACAACCATGAAGAGTTGGTCCATAGGAGGTTGTATGAGGGTGTGAGCTTCTAGCAAGGTAGGCATGATGACTAGACTTTGCAGGAAATGTTATTTTCTTGTCTGCAAAACCATCATGGACAAGTGGAGTGGAGAAGGATCTAACCAGGGGCAAATGTGGGCCTTGGTAGTCCTTAGGATGTTTAACAATATGGTTCAAGAGCATTTCCAAAAATGCACATGGTTTGAGAAAAGGAGGCATTCAAAAAGGTGATGTTGAAACTGCTTCCAGACTTTGTCAAAATTGGCAGTTTTGGGGATTTTGACTAGAGTATGAGAGGGAATGTTCATGGAGGAGTTGCAAGGTATTAGAGCATAATCAAGGGGATAATGTTGAAGTTTAGATTGAGTAGAAGAGATCCATGCTTGGTGTTGGTCTAAAGGACTTGGAGATATCTAGAATGGGGATCCTCGGAATGGATCTGGTTGAGGGTTTTAGATGATCACCTAGTGGCTAGGGATCACAACAAGGTTTTCTTTCTTGCTTAGGGATTGATGATTGGGAAACATCTAGGTCCTAGTGATGAGCTCCTAGAGTGGCTCATACTACTTCCTAAGCAAACAAATCAAACAGCTGCTCAAAGCCACGCAACAGACAGCAGATCAAGGCAACTCATCTTATACTAAGCATAACCACTACTGAGGTTACCATCAAGCCTAGATTGGGGTAAGGTTGGGGCATTTTGAAGAGGTTGAGTTTTGAATAAGATGAGGGTTCTTGGTATCTCTACCAAGAGTAGAATTCAAATGCTTTAAACAAGAGTTTTGGGAAAACTAGAGGTAAGATTAGTTGGGTGTTTTATCTTGAAAACACAAGGAGATTGTATTATATATATCTCCATAGTTTTGTTAATAGAAGCTACCAAAATAGTTTTGGTTACATAGGCATCTTGGATCCTATTTTGAAATGCCAGAACGTTTGAGAATATGTAAAGTAAGCCAAGATAGTTTTGGGTAAAAAGCTTTTGTCAACTGAGGGTGAGGTAAGGAGTATCCTAAGATACACATCATAAGCACAAGTGCAAGCAAACAACAAGCAAGCACTGCACCAAAGCACAAGAAAAGGTTTTTTGTTCCCCCTGATTTTTGCATTCTGGACAACTAATTAGGGTTGCTGAATTTGGGCTGTTACAGACCTTTCCCCCTTAAAAGAATCTCGTCCCGAGATTCAGGAAAGTAAGGTTAGGGGATTTGTCTTAGTTAGTGCTATGGATTTCTTGCGGACTAACTTGCTGACTTTGCCTTTGAACTAGGAACATCTTGACAGCGAGGTTGACTTCAATCTTCTGGAAACTCGGGGGTCGAGCTAGCTTCAACCATGGTTGCTGGGAGGGACCTTCCTTCTGTAAGGGTCTACGGTACTTCTCTTAAGTGAGTTATTGTATCCAAGTCTGTGCTCTGAGATTTGTGTCTCTGGGTCACACGGTCAGGCAGAGAGGTTATCTATTTTGCGGGAAAGATGCAGTCTTCCCCCCCCCTTAGGATTGGACTTGGGTAGGTCGGAGAGTTCTTAGGAGGGTGACAAGAGAGGGTTCTTAAGGTAGCGGACATCAACTTAAGAGAGGGTAGCATCATAGGTGGAATTCCAGTGGGACATGGGCTAGATTATTACGAGCTACACTTGCTGACGTTTGGTAGTCCTGGTAGTGGGTTAAGGAGCTTCTCTCTATCTTTACTTCCACGGGGCGCTGTCACCTAGGAAGGCGTGGGAAATCTGCAGTCTTGAGCTGAGGGGCAGCGAGCAGTAAGGTGACCATCTTTTATGAGGGAGGGGACCTTGGATGTCTTCGAGCTTCTCTGCCGAGGAAGTCTTGGCGGATTTTCTCTCGGGGCATTCTCTGCTGAAGTGACCGGGTAGGCCACACGTGAAGCAGATGCCCATCCTTTGGTGTAACTTTTTTGACGCCTTGCCTTTGCTGGTACCTGGAGGTTGACGGGCTATGATAATGAGGGGATATACTGGACACTTTATGGGAACATGGTCTTGGCCTTCACAGATGAAACAAGTGATAAGTCGAGTTGGGCAAACTTTGGGTGGATGGGGTTCTCCGCAGTTGGGGCAGTTGTCGGAACATCTGTTGGCTTGGTGCCTTTCGTCTCCGCAGCGGCTACATGCCTTCTTCAAGCTTCCGGTCTTCATGGCCATCCTGAGGGAGGTCTTGTTGGTGGCAGACAATTCGGGTTGGGTCTGATGCAACGACTTGGGTAAAACACGCAAAAAGGAACAATTCAAGCAAGCATAGCAATCAAGGAAGTCATTACATACCAACCAAATCTGCACCCGAAGGTGCTAGTAGTACTTAGGCATTACAGAACGCGTTTTAGGGACGATACATGATTCTACCCTATTGCTAGATGGGCGAGTATCACAGCGCGGGGGATTACTCAGAGGGTGCATCTGCGGAGTCTTGGATAGCTTCGGGGTCTCCAACTACTTCAGATCCTCTAGGGTTTGCGGGATATTCAGCTCTTCTTTGGTGAAGGTGAGAGTGGTGCCTTACCATGGTGCAGGGTTGGAGGTTGACTCGGTCGGCGTGGGTGACTGGACAATTGGGTGGTACTCATTGAGGAAGGAGCGTTCGTCGTCAGTCCCGGGATTCTTGTCTTTAGGGGTTGGAGGTACTTCAATGGTCAGCTTCCTTGCCAAGCGGGAATTGGTGGTTTGAAGGCTCCTTTCGCGCTTACGGAGGAGGTTGATATCCATCTTTAGAAGCAGATTCTCGCGTCTAGCCTTGTCAAGATCTTCCTGGGAACGTTGGAGTAGGTATTCTATATTTTCCATCTGATTTCCGATGCAGCATGTGAGGAAAGACTCAATAGGTAGTCCATCTTCATCTCGCTTTCTAAACAAGTGGTAGGGAGTATCTTTCAACTCATCTTCGTGGATCTTGCAGAGGCACGCCATGATCTCCTGTATGGCTCGCACCACGAGAATATCATTTTGCGGCCCGAAATTTGGGGTAGCCAGGCAACGCGGTACCCAAGTTGATTTTTAGCACCGCGACTCGAAAAGTTGGGGCGCCAATTGCTGAGAGGGGTCTTTCGAGTGAATGATGGCCAAACCCAATATTTTCAAATCGCGCCCGTTAAGTCAGGATATTCCGTTACACTAGTTCCTGCTGTGCCCCTCCTTCGCCGGTCACTCTTCTTAGCCACCCTACACGTGTCGTAGGGGCAAATCCATTACTGTACTTTCCTAACTCTCGACACTGAATCTTGCTGCGACGACGGTGGCGGCCCCTTTTCTTCCCTTCCCCGACCCTAAATCTGCCGGCGGCGGAGGACCTTTTTTCTCCCTCCCCCGACACTGAATCAGACGGCGGTGGCCCAGCATGTCTAGCAAGGCAAAGGTTGTAGCTATGTCGCCGACTGAAAAGTGTGGCATCCCGCAAAAACCACTACTAGAAAATCGTGGTGTTTTTGTGCATTGCATCATCATGACCGCATGCTCATGTCATCATGCCACCTTGCATTTGAGCATCGTCATGTCATCATGCATTTGTTTGTCTAAAACTATTTTCGAAAAGACTGTTTTTGTTTTCGAAACGCCGTCTTTATTTTAAATTAAAACCCCGGGTCTCCGGATTATTTTGTTTCGTCTTCCAACAGTTTGCAAAAGTCCTGTTTTAAATAATAAAACTTTTATTTTATTTTTGGGAGGCAGCCCGCCAGGCCCGGAAGCCCGGCCGGCCACCTCCACGCCCTAAAATAAAACCTAAACTAATCCCTAACACTTTCTACCAAATAATCTACCCACTCTAATCCTACCCAGCCCTCCACATCACCTCAACCAACCCCGGGTCGCCACCTCACCTCCTGGCCCCACCCCTCTCCACACAACGCACAGACACTGCCACCCAACCCGCGCACACACACGGCAGCACGTCTCCACCCGCCGGTGCACCCTCCACCAATCTCCCCACACCCCACCGACCATGCGGGCCCATCCCGCCACCTGCCACCCCGTGCCGACAAACGCCTCCTCGGGATCCCCGCCGGTCCCTGGCCCACCACTCCCCGCGGCCCTCGCACGCCACCTCCTCCCTCATCCCGCGTCCCAGCCGCCAGAGCCCCACCGCGGCCTCCCTCTTCCTCTCCCGCAGGCGCCTCCTCCCGGCTCCGGCCATAACCCCGCCTCCTCCGCGGGCTGAGCCGCCGCGCCGCCCGAGTTTCCCCGCCTCCATCCTCTTCCCTTTCCCCGCCGCCAGCGCTCCCGCCGCCGCCTCCTTCCCCACCTCGGCCTCCTCACCACCGGCCGGCGAGCCCCGCAGCCAACCGCCAGATCTCTGGCCCCGACCCCGTCCTCGAGCCACCGGCCTCCGCAGAGCCACCGCCAGGAGCTCCGCCGCCTTGGTCTTCGTCCGCCGCCGGCTGCCGTCCTCCCGTTCGCCACCCCCAGCGCTGAGCCCCTCTGCGCCGTCCCCTGTGACCCCTCTCGCCGGCGCCGCGACGACCTCGCCATTCAAGTCCGCCTCCTCCCCGAGTCAGACCCTCCCCGGCCCTGCCCCGCCGCGGCCTGAGCGCCTCCGTGTCGCCTCCCTCCTCGCCCGACCTCGCCCGGCCGGCCTCCACTCCTCCCAGGTTGTCGGCCGCCTCCCCGAGCCGCCGTCCTCGCCTTCCTCCTTGCTGCCAGACGCGCGCCTCGCCGTCTCCTACACTGACACCAACCGCTAGAGTCCCTGCCGGATCTCCCCGTCCTGGACCTGAACGTCCTCGGCGCGAGCGGCCTGTGTTGCTGCCTCCAAGACTGAGGGTGAGATGCCCCTCTGGCTCCTGCCTGCCAAGCTGCATGTTCGACACGTTGCGATGAAGCCCCATGGCTGCACCTTTTCCCTGTAGTATTGCAGCAGGTGCTCGCGTGCGTCTGCCCGTTTCCATCATATGCTCGTGAGGATGTCGACAAGTTACACTAGCAGGGAGGATTAGTTGTGTTGTGCTGGTGAGTAGTAGTCGAGGGTTATGTGGTGTTGCTCTAGACTACCTGAAGAATGCGACAAGATCTCCATCCCCGTCCGAGATCTCCTCACAGAACCTCAAGATCGTCTTCCTGGTTCCAAAGACCGTACCCGGTGGCTTTTGCTGGACCTTCGACAAGATCTCCGAGGGGACGCCATGACCGAGACCCAGATCCGAAGGCCGATCCCGAAGACCGATCCAGGCGCCGAACCCCACCGACCCCCGGTGAACAGCAAGTCCGCCGAACCCTAATGTGATCCCCTAACCAAGACCCCTATTTTTTTATAAATGCCATCTATATGAATTGTTGCATATCAATTGTACATGCCTGCATACATATTTTTGTGGGTCTGGGTTGTATAGTCGATTCACCTTCTAATTAAACATGGAGTCTATATGAGGGCTTTTCTTGTCTCATATCGCCTCCATTTAAATCTGCGTAGTGAACCGATGACATGTTTTGCCTTGTCAAGACAACATTTAAATTGCGGGGTTCTACACAACTTGAACCATTTAATTAATTGCCGGGACCCCGGTTCCGCTTAATACTGCCTAATGGCACCGCATCTGCATCATATCATAAGCATACCGGATCTTCTGCCGTAGTATTAAATATTGCATCCGGTGTTTCTTTTAGTGCTTTGCTTCTTCGCGGATTAGACCGATGAGTAGATGCGAGTATTGGCAAGTTCTCCGGATATGATCCTTCGACAGTGTTTTCCCAGGCGAGCATCTCTTCCCTTCTACCTATTTTGCATTTATAGTCTTTATTTCCTCCTGTTGATCTATTGCTATCCGTGTCGTGATGCTTTAGTGTTCCGTGCCAGATATATTCCTTGCAGCCGATATATGGCCTTGGACACCTCCTATTACCCGTTGCTTGATAGACAGCTGGCCCTGCGAGTCGTAGTTGCTTGCTCAGGTGTTGCCTCGCGTCGTCGATGTTCCACAGTTGTTGGGCGGTTGGCAAATGTTTAACGGTGGCATTTGTCATGATTCTAATTACAGTTTATTAATTAATGTTGATAGTAGATTAATGCAGAGGCACCGGTGGGTAATAGACAATATTTGGTTCTTAACCGCTCACTAGTGTCCCCTAGGACCCGAGTTCTTGACACCTGTTCCGAGATCGAGCGCGCTAACCACAGGTGGGGTGTGTGGGCACCCCCATCGGCTTACTACCTGATTTCAATGTATTGTACCGAGGGCCACAAGTAGTTTGGGGCTTTATTACTATTCTGTACTTATGCCATGCTTTACTGGTTTATTTAAGATTGTGCGTGGAGCACCTGTACTGTTTAGGATGTGGAATGTTTTCGCGGTATCGACAAGCCCAGTCACACTTTTCGGGTTCCCAGTCGTTTACAGCCATTGACACAAACCCTGGGTCCGTTCCGGAGCCGGCCGACTTTGTTGCGGGTAGCTTATTGGGGTGGCCCCCCATGTACTTGCTTTGGGTCTGCGAAACATCATGACTTAGGCCCCGCCGACATACCGATGGGTGTATGTTAATTGATCTGGCAAAAAGGGTCGAATTGCGTGTGGATACTTTGGTGCACCCCTGCAGGGTTAAATCTTTTCGAAAAGCCGTGTCCGCGGTTATGGACGACTTGGAGCACAGTTTCTCGATCATAGACAACTATAACTAAAGTTTACTGTTATAATTTTACTTGTATGTGAGGAGACTAGTAAGTGGGATTAATGGCTTGGAAAGATTAAATAAAATTGCCAACCGTGTGAGTTTCCTCGGCTGGACTTCCTCGTTTGGTCTCGAGGGGGAATACCAGGATGGGTATGTTTGGTGTTAGTATCAGGATGGATCCGAATAGGTCTCTCTTATCCCTCTCTAATAGCCGCCAGTTTTACTGAGTCTCTATAGGTTGTTTAGCGCATGATGTGCTGCCGCTTCATTCCACCTTACCTATGTAGGCGAGAGCCGCCGAATTCTAGCCTCGCCATGTGCTGGCCTCAGTACTGACGCTCCTCTTTTTCCTTTGCCCTTTGTCGGCACCCCTTTTGTTTTAGCAGGTTTGCGATCGCCGTCGTTAGCAGGGTTACCCTTTCGGCTTGACCTGGGCAGGGTTATGGATGCCATTGGTTATTCTTCAGGGCTCTTAGCCCCATTTGCATCTTGTCCGTAGTCGGACGCTATATCGTTTTCAAGTTGATTTAGATCTTTGTATTGTATATCTGTATTCTTGACTCGTTGAGTCACTGTTGTATATATATAACTGTTCTGTGGGTCCCATCGAGGACTGTTGTGTAATGATATTACTTTGTTATCCACCCGCACGAAAGTGCCTGGTGGGCGTCCGTGAATCGTTTCTATGCGGGTTTGGCGGAAAGGGCTAAAACTTGCATAGGGCCGATTCGAGGGTGTTACAGGGTGGTATCAGAGCTCAGCAATTGCGATACCCCACAAGTCCAGCCTGTAGGATAACCTAGCTAACGGCCAAAGTAGAATGTCAAACTATTTTGCAAAAATCGGTTGGATAGATCTGATTAGGTCTGATTTTACTCCTTACCCCCCTGCTATTCTCCTCTTACCTATGCGTGTTTTGAATCTGCTCTCTTATCTTTGTTCAAGTCCAGGATTCTCGTGGTTGGGTTTTTCGTCGTACCTTTAGGGTTCCGCTCCCTCCTTTGGTAACGGTGTTTCTACCTCCGGTTTTCATGCTATTTGAAAGATCCTTTACCTGTGGTACCATTCTTTGTTCCTTGTTTGTGCCTTCTGGTGTTTTCTAACACGACGACATCATCTATGCCAGATCCGATGCAGAGTCTGCATCACCCCTTTGTTCCGAACCTCATTTGTCGAGATTTTCAGTCTAATTCCGAGGGTTGGTTGCATAATTCACCTATTCATGTGCAAAGTAATGCTTTGAGTGCGGGATGGAGTAGCTACCATACCACTACTCTTATCATTCGCTTTGTACATCGAATCGGTGGATCCAGCAATTTTACTCCGTCCACGGAAGTTAGAGGTGGCTTTATTTGTTGATACCTCTACCTTCGCCCTTTGTTCCCGGAGTGTTCTCTCGGCGATCACGGACAACGACCTATTGTTAGTGGTGTCGCGAGGATCTACACGAAGCGAGAAGATTTAGACCGTCGCCCTTCTTCCCGGTACCATGAGGCAGATCTCGAGGGCGAGATCCATTGTTAGTGGTGTCGAATTGTGGCATCCCGCAAAAACCACTACTAGAAAATCACGGTGTTTTTGTGCATTGCATCATCATGACCGCATGCTCATGTCATCATGCCACCTTGCATTTGAGCATCGTCATGTCATCATGCATTTGTTTGTCTAAAACTATTTTCGAAAAGACTGTTTTTGTTTTCGAAACGCCGTCTTTATTTTAAATTAAAACCCCGGGTCTCCGGATTATTTTGTTTCGTCTTCCAACGGTTTGCAAAAGTCCCGTTTTAAATAATAAAACTTTTATTTTATTTTTGGGAGGCAGCCCGCCAGGCCCGGAAGCCCGGCCGGCCACCTCCATGCCCTAAAATAAAACCTAAACTAATCCCTAACACTTTCTACCAAATAATCTACCCACTCTAATCCTACCCAGCCCTCCACATCACCTCAACCAACCCTGGGTCGCCACCTCACCTCCTGGCCCCACCCCTCTCCACACAACGCACACACACTGCCACCCCAACCCGTGCACACACACGGCGGCACATCTCCACCCGCCGGTGCACCCTCCACCAATCTCCCCATGCCCCACCGACCACACGGGCCCACCCCGCCACCTGCCACCCCGTGCCGACAAACGCCTCCTCGGGATCCCCGCCGGTCCCTAGCCCACCACTCCCCGCGGCCCTCGCACGCCACCTCCTCCCTCATCCCGCGTCCCCGCCGCCAGAGCCCCACCGTGGCCTCCCTCTTCCTCTCCCGCAGGCGCCTCCTCCCGGCTCCGGCCACAACCCCGCCGCCTCCGCGGGCCGAGCCGCCCGAGTTTCCCCGCCGCCAGCGCCTGGCGCTCCCGCTGCCGCCTCCTTTCCCACCTCGGCCTCCTCACCACCGGCCGGCGAGCCCCGTAGCCAACCGCCAGATCTCTGGCCCCGACCCCGTCCTCGAGCCACCGGCCTTCGCAGAGCCACCGCCAGGATCTCCGCCGCCTTGGTCTTCGTCTGCCACCGGCCGCCGTCCTCCCGTTCGCCACCCCCCAGCGTTGAGCCCCTCTGCGCCGTCCCCTGCGACCCCTCCCGCCGGCGCCGCGACGACCTCGCCGTTCAAGTCCGCCTCCTCCCCGAGTCAGACCCTCCTCGGCCCTGCGCCGCCGCGGCCTGAGCGCCTCCGTGTCGCCTCCCTCCTCGCCCGACCTCGCCCGGCCGGCCTCCGCTCCTCCCAGGTCGTCGGCCGCCTCCCCGAGCCGCCGTCCTCGCCTTCCTCCTTGCTGCCAGACACGCGCCTCGCAGTCTCCTACACCGACACCAACCGCCAGAGTCCCTGCCGGATCTCCCCGTCCTGGACCTGAACGTCCTCGGCGCGAGCGGCCTGTGTTGCTGCCTCCAAGACTGAGGGTGAGATGCCCCTCTGGCTCCTGCCTGCCAAGCTGCATGTTCGACACATTGCGATGAAGCCCCATGGCTGCACCTTTTCCCTATAGTATTGCAGCAGGTGCTCGCGTGCGTCTGCCCTTTTCCATCATATGCTCGTGAGGATGTCGACATGTTACACTAGCAGGGAGGATTAGTTGTGTTGTGCTAGTGAGTAGTAGTCGAGGGTTATGTGGTGTTGCTCTGGACTACCTGAAGAATGCGACAAGATCTCCATCCCCGTCCGAGATCTCCTCAAAGAACCTCAAGATCGTCTTCCTGGTTCCAAAGACCATACCCGGTGGCTTTTGCTGGACCTTCGACAATATCTCTGAGGGGACACCATGACCGAGACCCGGATCCGAAGGCCGATCCCGAAGACCGATCCCGGCGTCGAACCCCACCGACCCCCGGTGAACACCAAGTCCGCCGAACCCTAATGTGATCCCCTAACCAAGACCCCTATTTTTTATAAATGCCATCTATATGAATTGTTGCATATCAATTGTACATGCCTGCATACATATTTTTGTGGGTCCGGGTTGTATAGTCGATTCACCTTCTAATTAAACATGGAGTCTATATGAGGGCTTTTCTTGTCTCATATCGCCTCCATTCAAATCTGCGAAGCGAACCGATGACATGTTTTGCCTTGTCAAGACAACATTTAAATTGCGGGGTTCTACACAACTTGAACCATTTAATTAATTGTCGGGACCCCGGTTCCGCTTAATACTGCCTAATGGCACCGCATCTGCATCATATCATAAGCATACCGGATCTTCTGCCGTAGTATTAAATATTGCATCCGGTGTTTCTTTTAGTGCTTTGCTTCTTTGTGGATTAGACCGATGAGTGGATGCGAGTATTGGCAAGTTCTCCGGATATGATCCTTCGGCAGTGTTTTCCCAGGCGAGCATCTCTTCCCTTCTACCTATTTTGCATTTATAGTCTTTATTTCCTCCTGTTGATCTATTGCTATCCGTGTCGCGATGCTTTTGTGTTCCGTGCCAGATATATTCCTTGCAGCCGATATATGGCCTTGGACACCTCCTATTACCCGTTGCTTGATAGACACTGGCCCTGTGAGTCGTAGTTGCTTGCTCAGGTGTTGCCTCGCGTCGTCGATGTTCCACAGTTGTTGGGCGGTTGGCAAATGTTTAACGGTGGCATTGGTCATGATTCTAATTACAGTTTATTAATTAATGTTGATAGTAGATTAATGCAGAGGCACCGGTGGGTAATAGAAAATATTTGGTTCTTAATCGCTCAGTAGTGTCCCCTAAGACCCGAGTTCTTGACACCTGTTCCGAGATCGAGCGCGCTAACCACAGGTGGGGTGTGTGGGCACCCCCATCGGCTTACTACCTGATTTTAAAGTATTGTACCGGGGGCCACAAGTAGTTTGGGGCTTTATTACTATTCTGTACTTATGCCATGCTTTACTGGTTTATTTAAGATTGTGCGTGGAGCACCTGTACTGTTTAGGATGTGGAATGTTTTCGCGGTATCGACAAGCCCAATCACACTTTTCGGGTTCCCAGTCGTTTACAGCCATTGACACAAACCCTGGGTCCGTTCCGGAGCCGGCCGACTTCGTTGCGGGTAGCTTAGTGGGGTGGCCCCCCATGTACTTGCTTTGGGTCTAGGAAACGTCATGACTTAGGCCCCGCCGACATACCGATGGGTGTATGTTAATTGATCTGGCAAAAATGGTCGAAGTGCGTGTGGATACTTTGGTGCACCCCTGCAGGGTTAAATCTTTTCGAAAAGTCGTGTCCGCGGTTATGGACGACTTGGAGCACAGTTTCTCGATCATAGACAACTATAACTAAAGTTTACTGTTATAATTTGACTTGTATGTGAGGAGACTAGTAAGTGGGATTAATGGCTTGGAAAGATTAAATAAAATTGCCAACCGTGTGAGTTTCCTCGGCTGGACTTCCTCGTTTGGTCTCGAGGGGGAATACCAGGATGGGTATGTTTGGTGTTAGTATCAGGATGGATCCGAATAGGTCTCTCTTATCCCTCTCTAATAGCCGCCAATTTTACTGAGTCTCTATAGGTTGTTTAGTGCATGTTGTGCTGCCGCTTCATTCCACCTTACCTATGTAGGCGAGAGCCGCCGAATTCTAGCCTCACCATGTGCTGGCCTCAGTACTGACGCTCGTCTTTTTCCTTTGCCCTTTGTCAGCACCCCTTTTGTTTTAGCAGGTTTGCGATCGCCGTCGTTAGCAGGGTTACCCTTCCGGCTTGGCCTAGGCAGGGTTATGGACGCCATTGGTTATTCTTCAGGGCTCTTAGCCCTATTTGCATCTTGTCCGTAGTCGGACGCTATATCGTTTTCAAGTTGATTTGGATCTTTGTATTGTATATCTATATTCTTGACTCGTTGAGTCACTGTTGTATATATATAACTGTTCTGTGGGTCCCATCGACGACTGTTGTGTAATGATATTACTTCGTTGTCCACCCGCACGAAAGTGCCTGGTGGGCGTCCTTGAGTCGTTTCTATGCGGGTTTGGCGGAAAGGGCTAAAACTTGCATAGGGCCGATTCGAGGGTGTTACAAAAAGGGTTCGTTCGGGCCCAAGTCTGGGGCTCAACGCATAGCAGCGGCGAGGTCTTCAGCCCCGGTTAGCGAGGAGGCCAGCAAGGATTCTGCTCCCAAGGTACCTACGAGCAGCGGGTTGAAGAGAAAAGCAAGGTCGGCGGCGGATTGTTCGGCTCCGGTGGGCGGATGCAGCACTCAGATCTCGAAGAAAAAAAAACCCGAGAGAAGAGCGAGAGGTGAATTTTTCTTATCTGTGCCTTATCTTGCAAGTAGATTAGTTACGGCATAATAGAATCGAATGAACTGAATTGTTCCCCCTTTTAATCAAATTAGGCACAGTTTTGATACAAGTGACCTATATGAGTTCACAGTTCATGTTCGGAAGTACACTACAAAGCTTGATTTTGGTTGCGAGAGGGTTGTGTTCGAGCAAGATGTGCATCTGCTTGTGAATTGCAAAGAGGTTGTGTCTGTTTCGCAGCTGGTAGATATGCTTGCCGCTAGAATTCCCTGGGGTTCTAGACAGAGGACAAAATTGGTGTGGCACAACATGAATGATACCTATCAGCAAATTGAGCACTCCCATGAGCTTCAGATGGTTTGGGAGTGTTGTGCAGCTGATCGTAAGGTGAAAGTTGAAGCGATGATTGATGATATGTATGCAGATGCTGGAGATCTTGCTGCCAGAGCTTCTGCTCCTAGAGAATACGGACCAATAGATGCTGATCTAGATAAGTTCAGTATACGCATAGAGGTGGATTCATACATGGCAAAACTTGATGAGGGAGTTAATAAGCCAGTTTCATCATGTACTGTGGAGATCACTGTCGATTCCAAAAACATAACTCTTGATGAAATGAGAGAGATGATCGGTAAGGAAATCAGTATTGGCCCTAAGCAGATGGCAAAAATCGGTGGTGGCATCATAAGAAGCAGCAATTCATAGATGTTTTGGATACTGAAGATCTTATGTAGATTATGCGGCGAAAGAAGCGAACCAGGAAGGTGTTCTTCCTTGGTACCATTTCTGATGTTGTTGAAAGGTTATAGTGGATGTAGATGCCCCTGTAGTGGCTGAACAGAATGAGGTGGTCGATGTTGATGAGATCTGATGAGAGCTGGTACCCTGGGCTTGTCATATGGACCGCGGGATTCCCCTGCCTATATTTGTAATATTGACTACTGTTGCATTTAGAGCGTGCTTCTGTGATTATGTTTGTTGAGAGATTGCGATATAATGATGTGCGAGCTGTTGAGATTTTTGGACATGTCGCTCACTGAAACCATCGTTGTTGTAATAAGACATAAGTACATTGTAGTTGACATGATTATGTTTCTTAGGATGACGTACTGTACTTGTTTCAGTTATTATGTTTGTTCGGACATTGTAATGTAATGTTTTGTGAAACCATGACTGGGCTAGTGATGCATAAATACATTGTAGTTGACATGATTATGTTTCTCGAGATGATGTACTGTACTTGTTTCTGTTATTTTGTTTGTTGAGATACTGTAATGTAATGTTTTGCGAAACCATGACAGGATAAGTGATGTGTAAGTACCTTGTAGTCAACATGATTTTGTTTCTTGAGTTGATGTAATATACTTGTTTCTGTGATTACGTTTGTTGAGAGATTGTAATGTGATGTTTTGTGAAACCATGTTGTGGTTATGTTTGTTGGGAGATTATAATGTAATGTTTTGTGAAACCATGACTAAAGAAGTGATGCATAAGTACCTTGTAGTTGACATGATTTTGTTTCTTTGGATGATGTAATATACTGGTATGTTTTCGTTAGGCAATGAAATTGGGATGGAGGGAGTGCAGGTTTAATATTTGAAATGAGAATGTGTAAAGAGAATCCATATCAGGTAGGAGACAGTAATCCAAGGAAAGGGCATGGTATCCATTAAACTATTGTAACATGCCAATTTAGTCATCATTGCAGCGGTAGAAGGGCTGCTCTCTCTCTCTCTCTCTCTCTCTCTCTCTCTCTCTCTCTCTCTCTCTCTCTCTCTCTCTCTCTCTCTCTCTCTCTCTCTCTCTCTCTCTCGCCGACGCCATCGCCGTCGCATTCGCCATGCTGTCCTTGAACGGCGAGGACGACCAGTCGAGCAGCGACAGCCTTCTCTCCGACATCGAGTATTCCTTCCACGATGTGAGTTCCTCTGTTTTCCTGGGCTAGGGTTAGGCAATGGTAAATCACTCGATCTGAGCCCGACCAGATGTGCGTGTAATCGTGTTCGATTTCAGCTTTGCGTTTACCTATAGGTACCAAGGATGATCTACGACTCCGAATGGGAGGGCCTAGATCTCGATGGAGAAGTGCCATACGACCATGGGCTAAAACTGAGGAGATATGTTGCATTGAAAGGAAGTAACACTGGGAGAAGGTTTTTGGGATGTACAAATCAGGTTTGTTTACATTATGTGCAACTGTGACATGAAATAAAATGTATCGTGCATGTTCATAACACTATAGTGTGTGTGTTTTTAGGTTGGCCCGGTGTGTAAAGCAGTAGAGTGGGTGGATCTTGAGTGGCCAGATGCACTTAAGAAATGTTTGGCACAGTTATGGGAGATGTATGAGTTGGAAAGGTCAGGGAGATTTACTGATGTAAGTGATGCAGCTGAAAAAAATTATAAGCTGTCGGTACGAAATAAGGAGCTGGAACAAGAAATCGAGAATTTGCAGTCAAAGCTAACTGACGGAATCGATGGGAGCTTGGTTGTTGGAACTGCAAAGAAGCTTCAGGATAGTCACAGGTTGCTGATTCATAATGCAAAAAAAGAGAGGGATCAGATCAGGGAAGACACGAAGAAGCTAGAGTGCTGCATTGCGGATCTGTTGAAGGAACTGCAGAAGGGGCGCGAGGGTGAACAAGGACAGACTATAGAGGATAAATGAAATTCGAGATGAATAATTTATGTTGTACCAATGCCTGAAACTAGTTAATTGTAAGACTTTCAGTTTCGCTTTCCGAACTAAGCCAAACTCAATCCTCGAGCAAACTAATTTCAGACGAACACACATATCGTGCATAGAGTTAAGTTCACGCTTACAAAATCACCACTGCAGAGGATAAACCAGACAGTTCAGTACTAAATAGACATATGGTGTGTTCAAGCGAGCCTGGCCCGGAGCTGCCTGTTCTCCTCCCTAAGATTGTCCAGCTCCTTCAATACTATGTCGTGCTTTAGCTATAGGTTCCAGCGCTCCGTCACGGATTGGAGAATTTTGTTCGTAGCGATACGATTTTCCTTCAAGATCCCTTTCATGATCTCCGTCTGCTTCCTAGCCGAGGCACGACCTTCACTGTGTAGCTTTGCCCAGTCGGCGTTTAACTCCTTCAGTTTCTAGCACTTGTCAGAAAGGACCGCGAATTCAGCGCGTAGTTGGTCAAAGGCCAGTTTCTGGGAATTCCGCTTCTCCCTTTGGATTGTTATCTTGTCATTTAGCCAGGTCGCCAGGTCCTGGTCAATCTTTCGCCTCTTTCCCTGCAACAAAAATACATGGTATGGTTTGTTCAGTTCACCGGGACAAGCTGGTTAGTTTCCATAATTAACTGAATCGACTAGTGGCACTGTCATAATTTCAAGGAAGAAGCAATCTAGGACTAATCAACATTTTATGAATCGACTAGTGGCACTGTCATAATTTCAATTTCGAACACAAATAAGATTTATCAGCAGTTTAGTGTGCTGTGGGTTTTTCCCAATATCACCAAATAGTAGTGGGAGAGTGGCAAACTCATAATGCAGAAACCCATGTCCAGATACATATGGAAAGAGAACATGGTGTCCATTCATGAACATGAACACCAACACATGTCCAGATAGATAAGGAGTTGCCCTAGGATTATTATTGCACCCTATAATGGGAAGCAGACATGGGCATTGCTCCCTGAACCCTAAACATTACAAAAGGAGAGGAGGACGAACTGGTATTCATGTCCCCGCTAACGGGAATCAGACTTGGGCATTGCTCCGGTATGCCTCCAGACATGCCCTTAGCTCCTCGTTCTCTTTCCGAACACCCTCGAGTATGGTGATCCCTCTGCTCATGTCCGCCTTCATCTCCTTTACTGCATCCAGGCAATGGTTCCTGTCATGATAGGCTCGGATGGTAGCCTTGGTTTCCTCGACGCGTCCTCTGAGTGCCTCGCTGACTTCGTCCTGCAGGAGAATGCACCTTTCCACGAGATTCGTCTTCTCCTCCGTGAGCTCGTTGATTATCTTGATGGCCTGTTCTTGCCTGATCAAGTTACGGTCGAGCACTTTCTGCAGCCTAACGACGTCACGTGCAAAATCTAGCGAGATCTCCTTCTGCACAGATAATTGCTTCCGTAGGCTCTCATTAGCTTAGGTGAGGGAGCGTGCAAGCTCATGTTGGTTGGCAATCTTGGAACTGATCGCGGCCACCTTCTCACGGTACTCGGTCTTTGATCGCTGCACCGTTCATGTTAATTGAAATAGGAATTCTACAATTACACTCCAGGTCCCAGGTGAATACTATACAGATCAAAAAAAATCCCCGTTGAATCTATTGGCCGCATTGTTAAAAAATGGACCTGGAGATCTATTCATGACCACGATAAACTAATCCTAATCACAAAAAATCCATAGTGAATCTATGAATAGCGGTATTAAGGAAAGACCAAGAGATCCAGTCATATTCATGAAGACAAATACAACTCGCAAAAGAAGAAGAAAAACCAATGCGGGGCGGACAACATCTAAGAAATCCACATCATAACTCGGAGAAATAACAGCGTGGAGATTTGCTACCTTGCTGAGACATGGAATGGGGCCGAACAGGTCCTGCGACGCCTCCGTCGTGGTGGATTCGGGCTCCACGGCCGACCTGTAATACGTAGAAGAGGAAGAGCTAGAAGAAGAAGAAAAACAAGAAGAAGCTGATTAAGATCATGATGGAGAGGGAGATGGAGAAGAAGTAGAATAAGGAGACCATACCGGGAGGAGCCCTCGCCTGCTAGAACATTCGGCTCCATTGTCGGGGGAGATTGGGCCTCGATGAGAGGGTTGGCTTGAGCGGCTGGTAGAGCAAGAAGTGCCTCGCGGCAATTTCTCTCCCTTTTCTCCGCGAGGATCGTCGACCGGCCTCTCCCCCTCAGTGGAGCCATGGCTTGCAGGGTGAGTGTGGCAGAGGCAGGAGGAAGGAAATAGTGATTATTAGCGTGGGAGAAGAGTAAAGAGTACAGGCCGTGGTCCAGTAGTACTAGTACTAATATACAAGACCACCGTGTACGGTCTACCTTCTCAAAGAAGCCAGGGAGGCAGGGGTAGGGAATCGATGGGACTTGTATTTATTGTGATGGACACTTCAATGGTCTTCGGCGCCGCCCAAAATCCAGTATATAATAAGGGGATTGCGAGCCGGATAGTCGTTACGCGAATCGGCGCGCACATCCCGCGTGCGTGTGTCACGTGTAGATGGGGCAATGACGCGCGCAACTACTCCACGATCACATCGGCACGTCGAACTCCGTCGAACTCCACGTGACAGGTACGCACAGGATATTTATGAGTCTAGAATACACTGTGCCGCTTTAGTTGTGATCAAATTATGTTCAGTACGCGAGATATTACTTCTTTCTTCTTTTTTTTGATAATCGACAAATGCACGCGTGGACACGACGCACGAAACCGCTGCTCGTCCTTGATTAGATCGGCACCCCACTCTGTGTACCCGCCATCGACCATTCAGAGCAACTACCTCGAGCACGATGCCCCCTCGCCGTGGCAATGGCAGGTCCAAGCCGTCCACTGACCGTCTTGCATCCCCGGCTCTTCGCTGCATCGTCCGCGCTCGCGAGTCGCCTGCTGAGGTAGCACATCGTGTCCGACCGCGCCAGGATCCATCGACATCGGCACTCGAGGACACCGCGACGTCGAAGCTCGTACCGGCCGCGCAGGAGGAGCGTGGGGTACCTGCAGCATCGAACGAGCGCAAAGTAGCAGCCAGGACGGGGGCGTGTGTTGCACCGGTGAGTACGGACAAGAAGAGGAACGAGAAGAAGACCAGGAAGAAGAGAGGAGATAGCTATTTGGACGAGTCCGACTCAGCCAACGAGGAGGCGTTCATTGATCAGTTGGAGGCAGAAGCGGAGGAGAGTGACGTGGACCCATGGGACTACGAAGAGGAGGAGGACGAGGACTCCGACGAGGAGATAGCGCGCTTATTCGAGGAAAGGGCGGTGTCGAGTCGTCAGAGGAGGGCACCAACGGCGGCGATGGCGGGGACCATGGCGGGGACGAAGACGAGGACGAACCGGAAGACGAAGACGATGGCTTCTTCGAAATATGATCATTTATTTTAATTATTTTAGTTAGATAGATGGATTTTCACTTGTTTATGGGGGTTTAGTATCGGTGGCACGGATAGAGAGGTGGCACGAATTGACCATGCATAAAAAAAGCAGAGAAGGGAGGGGTTATCCTGCCCGTTGGATCACATTGGATCAACGGTTGGTGGAGACGATCCGCGTGACATCTGTGTCAGCCAATCAGGGCATAGCACCCAGAGTGAGCACATGTTTGGCATCTCCATATGCTTGGGCTTTTGTGAGATTTTTGACAAAGAGATAGAGAGGGAAAATCTATTTTCACAATCCGCCAATGGATCCACCCGCACCATTCAAATGTCATTGCATTTGTGCTCTTTTCACAATCCACCTATGGATCCACCAGTGCCATTGCATGTGTGTTCTTTTTACTAACAAACAACTAGAGTCATTCCATGTGTGTTCTTTTCACATACCACATATGGATCCACTAGTGTCATTGCATGTGTGCTCTTTTCACAATCCACCTATGGATCCACCAGTGTCATTGCAGGTGTGTTCTTTTCACTAACAACAACTGGAGTCATTGCATGTGTGCTCTTTTCACAATCCACCTATGGATCCACCAGTGTCATTGCATATGTGTTCTTTTCACAATCCACCCATGGATCCACTAGTGTCATTGCATGTGTGTTCTTTTTAGTAACAACAACCAAAGTCATTTTGCATGTGTGATCTCTTCACATACCACCTACATACCAC
>OU342746.1:71686101-71708940 GCA_910589775.1 Avena eriantha | reverse complement strand
CCACCAGTGTCATTGCATGTGTGTTCTTTTTAGTAACAACAACAAGAGTCACTTAATGTGTGCTCTCTTCAGAGACCACACATGGATCCACCAGTATCATTGCATGTGTGTTCTTTTCACTAACAACAACAAGAGTCATTGAAATGTGTGCTCTCTTCAGAGACCACACATGGATCCACCAGTGTCAATGCATGTGTGTTCTCTACAGAGACCCACACATGGATCCACCAGTGTTATTGCATGTGTGTCCTTTTTAGTAACAACCAGAGCTATTTTGCATGTGTGTTGTTTTCACATACCACATATGGATCCACTAGTGTCATTGCATGTGTGTTCTTTTCACAATCCACCCATGGTTAGACCAGTGTCATTGCATGTGTGTTCTTTTCACATACCGCCTATGGATCCACCAGTGTCATTGCATGTGTGTTCTTTTCACATGGATCCACCAGAGTCATTGCATGTGTATTCTTTTTAGTAACAACAACCAGAGTCATTTCACATGTGTGTTCTTTTCACATACTACCTATGGATCCACCAGTGTCATTGAAATGTCTGTTCTCTTTAGAGATCACACATGGATCCACTAGTGTCATTGCATGTGTGTTCTTTTCACTAACAACAACTGGAGTAATTGCATGCGTGTTCTTTTCACATACCACATATGGATCCACCAGTGTCATTGCATGTGTGTTCTTTTTTACTAACAACAACCAGAGTCATTGCATGTGTGTTGTTTTCACATACCACATATGGATCACCAGTTTCATTGCATGTGTGCTCTCTTCAGAGACCACACATGGATCCACCAGTGTCATTGCATGTGTGTTCTTTTTAGTAACAACAACCAGAGTCATTTTGCATGTGTGTTCTTTTCACATACCACCTATGGATCCACCAGTGTCATTGCATGTGTGTTCTTTTCACAATCCACCCATGGATCCACTAGTATCATTGCATGTGTGTTCTTTCACATACCACATATGGATCCACTAGTGTCATTGAAATGTGTGTTCTCTATAGAGACCACACATGGATCCACCGGTGTCATTGCATGTGTGTTCTTTTTACTAACAACAACAAGAGTCATTGAAATGTGTGCTCTCTTCAGAGACCACACATGGATCCACCAGTATCATTGCATGTGTGTTCCTTTCACTAACAACAACAAGAGTCATTGAAATGTGTGCTCTCTTCAGAGACCACACATGGATCCACCAGTGTCAATGCATGTGTGTTCTTTTTAGTAACGACAACCAATCATTTTGCATGTGTGTTCTTTTCACATACCACATATGGATCCACCAGTGTCATTGCATGTGTGTTCATTTTACTAACAACAACAAGAGTCATTGAAATGTGTGCTCTCTTCAAAGACCACACATGGATCCGCCAGTGTCATTGCATGTGTGTTCTTTTCACCAACAACAACAAGAGTCATTGAAATGCGTGCTCTCTTTAGAGACCACACATGGATCCACCAGTGTCATTGCATTGTGTTCTCTACAGAGACCACACATGGATCCACCAGCGTCATTGCATGTGTGTTCTTTTTAGTAACAACCAGAGCCATTTGGCACGTGTGTTCTTTTCACATATCACATATGGATCCACCAGTGTCATTGCATGTGTGTTCTTTTCACAATCCACCCATGGATCCACTAGTGTCATTGCATGTGTGTTCTTTTTAGTAACAACAACCAGAGTTATTTTGCATGTGTGTTCTCTTCACATATCACCTACGGATCCACCAGTGTCATTGCATGTGTGTTCTTTTTAGTAACAACAACCAGAGTCATTTTGCATGTGTTCTTCTCACATACCACCTATGGATCCACCAGTGTCATTGCATGTTTGTTCTTTTCACTAACAACAACCAGAGTCATTGGATGTGTGTTCTTTCACATACCACATATGGATCCACCAGTGTGATTGAAATGTGTGTTTCTCTACAGAGACCACCTATGGATCCACCAGTGTCATTGCATGTGTGTTCTTTTCACTAACAACAACCAGAGTCATTGCATGTGTGTTCTTTTCACATACCACATATGGATCCACCGGTGTCATTTTGCATGTGTGTTATCTTCACATACCACGTATGGATCCACTAGTGTCATTGCATGTGTGTTATTTTCACTAACAACAACCAAAGTCATTGCATGTGCGTTCTTTTGACATACCACATATGGATCCACCAGTGTCATTGAAATGTGTGTTCTCTATAGAGACCACACATGCATCCATCAGTGTCATTGCATGTGTGTTCTTTTTAGTAACAACAACCAATCATTTTGCATGTGTGTTCTTTTCACATACCACATATGGATCCACCAGTGTCATTGCATGTGTGTTCTCTTCAGAGACCACACATGGATCCACCAGTGTCATTGCATGTGTGTTCTTTTTAGTAACAACAACAAGAGTCACTTAAATGTGTGCTCTCTTCAGAGACCACACATGGATCCACCAGTATCATTGCATGTGTGTTCTTTTCACTAACAACAACAAGAGTCATTGAAATGTGTGCTCTCTTCAGAGACCACACATGGATCCACCAGTATCATTGCATGTGTGTTCTTTTCACTAACAACAACAAGAGTCATTGAAATGTGTGCTCTCTTCAGAGACCACACATGGATCCACCAGTGTCAATGCATGTGTGTTCTCTACAGAGACCACACATGGATCCACCAGTGTTATTGCATGTGTGTCCTTTTTAGTAACAACCAGAGCTATTTTGCATGTGTGTTGTTTTCACATACCACATATGGATCCACTAGTGTCATTGCATGTGTGTTCTTTTCACAATCCACCCATGGTTAGACCAGTGTCATTGCATGTGTGTTCTTTTCACATACCGCCTATGGATCCACCAGTGTCATTGCATGTGTGTTCTTTTCACATGGATCCACCAGAGTCATTGCATGTGTATTCTTTTTAGTAACAACAACCAGAGTCATTTCACATGTGTGTTCTTTTCACATACTACCTATGGATCCACCAGTGTCATTGAAATGTCTGTTCTCTTTAGAGATCACACATGGATCCACTAGTGTCATTGCATGTGTGTTCTTTTCACTAACAACAACTGGAGTAATTGCATGCGTGTTCTTTTCACATACCACATATGGATCCACCAGTGTCATTGCATGTGTGTTCTTTTTTACTAACAACAACCAGAGTCATTGCATGTGTGTTCTTTTCACATACCACATATGGATCACCAGTTTCATTGCATGTGTGCTCTCTTCAGAGACCACACATGGATCCACCAGTGTCATTGCATGTGTGTTCTTTTTAGTAACAACAACCAGAGTCATTTTGCATGTGTGTTCTTTTCACATACCACCTATGGATCCACCAGTGTCATTGCATGTGTGTTCTTTTCACAATCCACCCATGGATCCACTAGTGTCATTGCATGTGTGTTCTTTTCACATACCACATATGGATCCACCAGTGTCATTGAAATGTGTGTTCTCTATAGAGACCACACATGGATCCACCGGTGTCATTGCATGTGTGTTCTTTTTACTAACAACAACAAGAGTCATTGAAATGTGTGCTCTCTTCAGAGACCACACATGGATCTACCAGTGTCATTGCATGTGTGTTCTTTTCACTAACAACAACCAGAGTCATTGCATGTGTGTTCTTTTCACATACTAGTGTGATTGAAATGTGTGTTCTCTACAGAGACCACCTATGGATCCACAGTGTCATTGCATGTGTGTTCTTTTAGTAACAACAAGAAGAGTCATTCTGCATGTGTGTTCTCTTCACATACCACCTATGGATCCACCAGTGTCATTGCATGTGTGTTCTTTTCACATGGATCCACCAGAGTCATTGCATGTGTGTTATTTTTAGTAACAACAACCAGAGTCATTGAAATGTGTGTTCTCTTTAGAGATCAAACATGGATCCACCAGTGTCATTGCATCTGTGTTCTTTTCACTAACAACAACTGGAGTCATTGCATGTGTGTTCTTTTCACATACCACATATGGATCCACCAGTGTCATTGCATGTGTGTTCTTTTTACTAACAACAACTAGATTCACTGGATGTGTTTTCTCTTTAGAGACCTCACATGGATCCACCAGTGTCATTGAAATGTGTATTATTTTCAACTACCGCCGTTGACCACAAACAATCGGGACGCAGAACTAACTTGCAACCGTTCTGGGCTTCTAGAAGACCCGATCCCCGATTGTTAGGCGCCGTTGGATCGGGGTGCGTGGACGATAGTGATGTCCTTCACGAGGGCGATCCGCGAGAAGTCTGTTCTGCGAACTGATTGGCCGTGGAAACTACGCTGGGCCTACGTCCTTGCCTTTATCCCCTTAACCTCGGGGTCGAAAATCAGATCGTGTTCCTTCATCGCCATGTAGAGGGAGAGGCCCAAACTTAGCTTGCACGAGGCTCAGATGTTTGCCCACTATGGCATACTCGCGCCGCCGTTAGCGAGGCTTCCGGCCGGGTTCGAGCTCAGCTACGCCGGGGTTCCTGTCGTGCCGCTCTTGCGCGACAATGTGTTGGCTAGGCAGATCGAGGAGCGCCGCCGCCAGCTGTCGGAGCGGAAGAGGGCAATGGCGCGGGTACTCGCGTACGCACGCGTACTGGCGAAAGCTGTTCAAGAAGGAGCGGGCTGCATTGATTGAGCTGTGCGGAACCCACCAACGGGAGATCCACCTGGATCTGCGCAACCCCAAAGGGAGGCAGCGCTTCTGGGCAGTGCCTGGGCGTACGACCTCCACCGTTATCGATGCAGCACGCCGTGAAGAATCCATGAGGAGGAGGAACGCTACCGGGAACGTCGGCATCGATTCCGATGCGGAGGAGGCTGGCGGCGACGCGGGCAACGTCGTCAATGATGGAGACTGCGGGAGCGTCATAGTCGATTAGGGCCAGTTAAGCATAAATTAAATCTATGTACGGTATCTTAATGCGCTCTTTGGATCTGGGTCACCTGAGTCATGGTCGATTGTCGTCATAATCTATATATGTTGGCCATGTTTTAGTTGTCTTTGTCTTTGAAACTAGTCGACCGAAACTCGTCCGATCCTGAAATAAAGTTCGCGCGTTCCCTGGCATATCTGATGGGACAATACGCTGACTCTTCTCCCAGCACTTGATGGCACAACCGTAATTTGGAGTGCGCCTGAGGAGAAGGGATCGAGCGTGTTGTAATAGTGTACTACTCTTGTCCAGATATAACTGACTTAGTTTTTTTAGATATTTAATAAATGTGTCTATATCCAAAACATGTCTAGATACATGTTTTAGGTTTCTCTGTCTTTCAAACTAATCAAATGTCGTCAAATTCTGAACAAACAAAGTCATTGCGTTCACACCTAATGGGACTATACGCTGACTCTGCTACTTCATGGCACAACCATAATTCTGGAGTGCACCAGAGGAGATGGGAATGCAAGGGAGATGGGAACTGTAGCCGCATCCAAACGCAGGTAAAAAATTAATGTAATAATATTTTAAACAAATGTAATCTGGTCCACATGACCCCATCACAGACACGTTGCACGCGCTAGATATAAATAAATACAACACGGCTAGTTTAGTTTCAATGATACAATTCAACATAGGACGTTACTATGCCCGCATCTTTCTGCTTCTCTTATTAGTCTACTAGCCCACGCTACATTAAGCATCAGTTGAAGAGGATAAAAATGATAAAATGGCAAATAAAACAATTTTAAGCTTACCTTTCATCCGAAGAATCGTACAAAGATGAAATTGGCAAGGATTTATTATTTCTCCTGCAGTTAGCCGAAAGATCCTCAAGAACATCCTCAATCACCCCTGCAACTTCTTCATATTCTAATACACCTCCATTATTTGCCCTTCCCTCCCCGTTCTGCTTACTCTTTTGTTTATTTTCACACCCTTTTCTCGCCGGCACCTCCACTTCTTCATAAATTGGCTGCTTACGTACGTTTTCCTCCGAGTGCTCATCACCGTCTTCGCGCTGTTCTTCCGCCAGTTCTGGCTATGAAGCCTCATTTTCTGCCACCGGGGTGTGAACAGGGACAATAGCATGTGTAACTGGGTTTTTGCACAACCTCTTGATATGGCCGAATCCGCCACAACGTCCGCATTTCCTTTTCCTAGCACCAAGCCTTGGACCTTTATCGGTGGAGGCTACGATCCTTAGATTTCTAGGCCTCCCAGGTGGCCTCCTAAGAACTGGTGGTTGAAGTTTGAAACCTGGATCAACAATCTCCCAATCATTTTCATCGGCCATAGGTGGTACGTTTTCTGCATAAGTTGCAGCAAACTTGTCCACAGAGAAATAGTTGTCGACATAATTCTCTATTTCAGCTCCGTTACCTCTAAGCTTTAAGATGAAGTAAATTTCATGGTGACATGGTAGACCAGTAATCTGCCATTGCCTGCATGAATAAGTCTTGTTTCCAATGTCTGTAGTGTACCTCCGTTCACTTCCATGCTTGTATTCTGCATAAACCTCAGCCAATGTTCTGGAACTTCTGACCACCCTCATCTTTATGGCTCTCATTTCCCTGGTTCTTGCATTTAGTAACATAACCACCTTTGGAACTATTTTATGGCCTAAAAAATTTCTTGCACAAATTCTTTGCCTTAAATCTATCTTCACCATTATGCACTGTCTTATTGCATCCAACAAAATAACAATTCCAAGTGTCTTCATGCTCGAAATCTTATCATTGAAACTCTCTGCCAAATTATTGCATACAAAATCCACCTTGCTTAACTCACCAAACTTGCTTCTGGCCCATAGCTTGGTGTGATGTTCCTCAAGGTATTTTTTCACCTTTGGAACTACATACATGTTCTGCAAGTAAGTAGCATGCGTGCTTGGGATGTATTTGTATGCTGATCGCCACAAGTCCTCTTCAAAGATCTTTCCTTCGAACTTCTTCGTGAAGTTAGTAGCGAGGTGCCGCATGCATTCCCTATGCTCAACCCTAGGAAACACAACATCAACAGCATTCTCAAGACCCTCGGATGCACCGACGTGTATCACCAAGCCTTTAGGGTGACCAATTACTTCCCGTAGTCTCTGCATGAACCATGTCCAGCTTTCATTTGATTCACCCTCAAGAATAGCATAAGCTACGGGTAGAAGCCAATTATGCACGTCCAAAGCACAAGCAGAAGCAACATGTCCCTTGAACTTCCCTGTTAAAGAAGTTGCGCCTATTGCCAAGTATGGCCTGCAGCCGTCTAGGAACCCCTTCCAGCATGCCTTCAGGCAGACAAAACATCTCCTGAAGCATATCTTATCTGCCTGCTTATACCTGACCCCCCACGAGACCTTTTATCTCCCTTTTACAACCTCGTAATCGATGTCAACAACTCTACCAGGTGATGTTTTCTCTACCTGAGCTTTGAAACTATACAACATATGAAAATTGTCATTCCACTTGCCTTTAATGAAGTCTAGAGCCATATCCTTCCCATCAAAGTCTCTGTGATAAGGAATCAGAACGTTAAACTTTTTGCTAATCTTTGCTCTGAGTTCAGTTGGTCCAATGTTATGATCCTGCCTCACCTAGTCAAGTACAGTAGCAGCAATCCACATGTAGTCGCCGGTCTAATTTTACCACTTAAAGAAGTATTAGGGCTGTTGTGTTCCTTCGTGTTTACTTTGATCTGCATTCGATAAGAATCCAAATAATTCGGAGCTAGTTATCAGCAGAATAAATATGAGAAAGAATGAAACTAAATGTAGCTATTGCAACCTGAAATGGGTGTCCACCCCGCATTGGAGATGCATGTAATCTCCATTTACACACATTACTTTCCCTACAGTGCACCCTAAATCTCTTTTGGTCGCTCTTTTCAATGATAAATTCGAACCCAACTCTGATTGCATAGGTTGCAACTGCATATCTGCAGTCCTCCACATTATCAAAGACAGTCCCCTCATCAATTGTAGGATTGTCCCTGTCAAAGTGTATCACTGGCCTGTCCACGTCTTCGTCATCGTATCTACATCCCATTTCCACATCTTCACATTCCTCTTCCTCATCAGTCCCATAGTCAGGCTCAAAGTTCGAATCAACCAAATATTCCCTACTCTCCATCCTATCAGGGTCAGCAGCCACGTCTGGATATGCTTTCTCATGATCATCCGCACCGCCACACGATTCAGTGCCTTCATGCTCGCTTGACAAAGCATCATGCTCAAGGACAAGCTGTACAGACGTCCTGCGGTTACCAAACCATATCCTTGGCATCACCACGGGACTATAAACGCTAATTGGGGTATGCAGATAAGGAATCACAGTTCTTACCTTCAATGTGGACGCACGACACCTTCTCCGGGCTCCATACCTCCAAAGCTCTGCACCCCGCCACCTCTCCCCCATTTCATTGTCCTCTGTGCTCTCCAGACTTGAAGGAGATTCCGTGCTCTCCAGCCGTGCAGGACCCATATCCGTGCTCTCAAGCCTCGCAGGATCCATCTCCGAGCGGGATCCAGATCACCAGCGTCGTTGGGCCCCTAACCTAATGGCCGACTCTCGGTTTTCATTTCCAAACGCGCCTGGGCGGTGGGCGGCGGCAAGGAGACAGGGCAGGGAGGGGAGGGCGGGAGGACGACGGCCCAAGGGGACGAAAAGAGTGGTGCACGACTGAGCGGAGTGGCGACGGCAGGAGCAGAGGAGAGGAGCAGAACGGAGCTGTTTGCGACAAAGCATGGAAAACTGCACAATAATGTGTTGGTGGGCGGCACCAGCCCTCGAACCTAGGACGCACGCCGTCGTAGGTGGAGGAGGCGGGCCCGCCTATCAGAAAACATGACACCTGTCAGCGCACTATACACGGGGAGCACTTCACGGAATTTTTAGCAGGTCCCACATGTCAGTCTTTTTGATCAATACTTGCATGCAGTGCATGGCTTGTCCACACGCTAGTTCCGGAAAAAAGCCCGTTGATCCAAACTTGAATTGGCAGTTCCGCTTCTTCTCCCTGTCTCATCATCTCCTCGCAGTGGCAGTTCTGCTTCGTCTCCCTCATAGGTTATCCTCTTCTTCTTCTCCTCGCAGTGGTAGTTCTTCTTTCTTCCTCGATCAAAACATTCCCGCACGTAAGCCATGGCCAGTAGCCAGATGAAGAGGAACTGGGCCGATCTCCCGGTCGACCCACTTCGCAAGATCGCCGACTATTTGCTGGAGAAAGAGGAGTACGTCGACACCTATGCTGCTTGTCGGGAAGTCTGCACCGATTGGCGCCGCACTTTAAAGGTGCCCGAATTCCATCTCAACAACTGGATCATGATAGATAACACACTTCCAAACGTTGGCGACTTCACCTTCCTCAACCTCGCCACTGGTCGTTGCATCAGGACAAATCTAATGGACGTCCAATGCAGGTTCACATTCACATCCGATATTTATTGGTATTTTCCATTGTAAACATCTTAGTGCTAACTAATGCCCTCTTCTTCCAAAAGATTCTACTTCGTCGGTGTTTCTCGTGGCGTCATCGTGCTTGCTCAGAGGGTGGAGCCGTACCAGATTCGGCTTTTGAACCCAATCACTCACAAGTATAACACTGAGTTTTAAGCACACATACCATCTGATCTTCCGCAATTGTCGTCATGACGAAGTCCCCGACGATGGTGTTCGTTTGCACTGATTATCCAGATCATATTGCATGGGCCGATGAGAGCACCCCAACAGGGCAAATCAATGGATCATTTGGAGAAGGATTGTATTCGCCACCTCCTGATACACTTCTGGTCTGCATGACGGCATTCCGAGGGGAAGTATATGCATTAACTAAGAATGGAGACATATTGTCGACCAACATCCAGTTAGAGTAGCGCGTGAGCACTGTCACGATGGCCAAAATAATTTCAGCCCCAGACTTTGAATAGGTATGCGGAACCTACAAATTTTACCTTGTGGAGTCAGATGGTGATCTGCTTCTTGTGTTGAACGGGGATTTCGCCAAAGGGCAACCGGTGTTGTACCAGGTGGACACGAAGAACCGCTCTCTCGAGGTTGTCGGCGACATTGGAAGTCGTGCCCTCTTTGTTGGTTGCAATCGGTCTATCTCCATTGACACCAGGTTACACCCCACAGTCAAACCCGGTTGGATATACTACAGGAATTTTATCAGACTATACGATCATGAGGTTCAAGCCTGGGAAGAGGAACCAACAATGGTAATGTATGGCTTAAGTCTGGAACATACATCGAGGCCTTACCCTCTGTACGAGATACTGGCAACACACTGCAGATGGAGAGAGTTCTCTGAACATGTGTTGCAGCACTCAGGAGCCGCCGCCGACGAAATATATAGGGGAGAGTGAATCATATATTCATCCTAGGTTATTTGCTAGCATTTTCAGGTCTATTTTCGAAGTTGAAATTTGTACTGTATTTATATTATTTCGATGATCAGAATGCGTATTACCTTTCAGACAAAATTGTAATGTATTTAAATTTAGTACTTCCAGAATTCAAAGTATTTATTTTTTGTAGCTTCTTTCAGAATTCTCTATGTTCGACACGGGCATCAGCTCAGCACCGGAATTCAGGTCCCACATGGAAAATTGCACAATAATATGTTGGTGGGCGGCACCACCCCTCGAACCTGGGATGCACGCCGTCGAAGGTGGAGGGGCGGGCCCGCCATTCAGAAAACATGCCACATCGGCATCCCCTGTTTCTGATGCCCTTTAAAAAAATAAAACATGCCACGTCGTTATCCCCTATTTCTGATGGTGTTGGTACACTCGATGGTACATGGTGGCATATAAATAATATCGTATAAACATAAGGGCACAGTCGTCAACATTTCTAAAATGAAACCCGGTCTTGTCTCCTACCTGTCCTGGTACATTGCCCGATGAGGTGGATAGCCACGACCGATTTTTAATACGTTCACACTCTTATGCTGATAAGGGAAATAAAGATTGAGCTGTTAATGCAATGAGTGTCGAATTATTACCCTCTAAGGAAATGAGAAATGGTTATTTTGACGCATGCCCGTAGTCCAAACCTACTGTTAGTCTTTCACTCCCCTTCTCCAACTAACCACAGTTCACCTTGTGCAGCTCCTCCGCGCCACACCAACTAGGGTAACATGGCCCCGCCTAAGCCGCCGCCGCCGCGATAGCCGCCGAAACTGGGGTATTTAGCCCCTCTAAGGCAGGCCATTAAGCTCTACTTCAAGGCCGGTCTCCCATTGCCCTGCTAGGCGGATGGTTTCCTCGAATGTGCTGAATCGGCCGCGGCGGCGACTGCGCCATCGTCGGCGCCAGATGCCGCAAGCAGGGCCAAGAGAGCGATGTGGAGAAATCGCGCGGCAGCATTACGGCATGCTCTAGGCAATGGGAACAAGGTATGTATCAAATTGTTCATGAGAGCATGCCGCCGCCGAGGGTACACACCCTTGAACAGGGCAGCGCCAAGGTCCAGGAACTCTCGCGTCCATGCTTTGGCGTGGACTACCTTACCTCAGTGGGGTAGGCTGAGAGCATGCCGTCTGCGGCAAAGACGCTCCATCCTACGCACCGTCGAAGGCCGTACCGTGGCGGCGACCAAGCTCTACACTCAGCATGCTGGATTGTTAGATAGCCGGAGGCGGCGGCGGGCATCAGCTCAGCCCCAGAATTCAGGTTCGAGTTCACACGGACCTACGATCCCGAGAAGGAGATGTCGAATTTCAGTTTCAAATAAATCATTGCGGCGGCGCAGATGGTCCAACTGAACCGGGACTGGCGCACGCAAATCGCTCGTGCATGAACGATGCAGATTTCTTGTAGTTTGGCGGGATGGCAATAGATCAGTTTGGGTTAAATGATCAAAGAACTTATGTCCTCTCAAGGCAATTGGCTAGCCAACTTTTCTGGTGGAGATCTGTAGTTTCTTCAGTGTAGAATTGTTAAGTTCAGACTGAAGAATGGCTTTTGTAGATGAAATGCTGACGAATTGTTCTATAAACTAGTAGGAAGTTTAGCCCACTTTGTGCAGGTATAAGACCCTTTTGTATGGAAGTACTACTGTTGTAAGCAAATACTATCAAGTACCTATTTCCTTCAATTACTAGTCGTGGTTCAATCAAGTTAACTCGCATCTTTTTATCCCAGACTACAGAGTTTGCGTCTGTTGTCTGTGCTATAAACCATTTTTTCCTTTGTCTTGTGTTGCCTGCAAAATGGTCCTGCAGTTCAACGTGTTACAAATGTAGCTACCTTGTAGTCCCTCCGTTTCAAAATATAAGATGTTTTAGCTTTGTGAATGAAGTGTATCTAGTCCCCTTTTAGTATGTAGGTTCATCTAGGTTTAGAAAGCACCATAAATAACATCTTATATTTTGAAACGGAGGGAGTACTTGAAGAGGAGATGGACTACATTTTCTTGGCATCCACAGAATTGACATTGCTCATTGCCAGACCATCCTCTTTTCATGAGGTTGTCCTTGGTTATTCACATAAATTATAAAGCATGGTGTTCAACTACATTGATTCAAACTATTACACGCACACAAACTTCATCAAATTCATTACCCACACATACTACGTCGATTCAAACTATTACACACACATACTACTTCAAACTATTACACACACGTACTACATCGATTCAAACTATTATACATTTTTAGTCGATGCTAACTTCCTGCTACGCTCTCCATACTACAAATTCATTAGCCACACATACTACGGCAATTCACTAGAGCTCTGTCTTCACTCGACGGAAATCAGAACCACCAGCTCGTCCAAGCCCGGTCCCCCCACCAAAATTGTGTGCCCCGTCACGAAACGGTGGCGGTCCAGTGCCATCGATCCTTTCCAGGCCAACACTGCAAGCGACACGGGCGCTTTCTGGCAGCCTATTCGGGGCCCTGAATGCCATGTACCGAGTCCAGAACCTCCTCCAGGTGGATGATGACCAGGTGCTTCCAGCAAAGCTGTCGCCCTGCCCTGCTTGGAATCTACACCTCGTACATCTTAGGAACGGCGTCAGGATATTTTAGCCATGCCTTTACCTCAATGACCCATCTGTCGCTCGGTGGCACGATTTCCACCAGCTCGCCGTCAAGGCTACTACGACCTGCTTGAGGGCCTCCGGCTCCCAAGCATCCAATGGGAGGCCGTCAAAGCCGAGTTTGGAGAAGAAACGAGCTGCCCCAAGCGATCGTCCCACCCACATGCGCGATGCCAATGCATGAAGCTCATTTTCTCCCCGCCAGCACTCGAAAGAACGGGAAAGAATGCAGAACACGCTCGGTGGTCTGAGCTGTGCTCGAACCGGACGAAAAAATCGAATGGCGGCACGCATACCTCAATGTTGACCTCATTTCGTCTGATCCCAATACGAGACCTGAAAGCCGACAGCAACTCTGCCGGCGACACGGCAGGACGGACGCCTAGCACGGTGGCCATGAGAGCATGGTCATCGAACTGCTGTGCCAGGGCTACCATGCTTGGGGTGCGCGGCAGCACGCAACTTCCCGAGGCCAGTCTTCGGCCTGGATCGCCCGACGGGACGCGCTCCGCCGTGCGAGAAGGACTAGCCAGAGGCGAGATATTAGTCCCGGGGACTCGAAGCTCCGATACGGCGGACGATGCAAACGGTGACGGCTGCGAAGCTTCGATTAGAGGCATGGGAGGTTGACCGGACATGACGAAGACGCAAATTAGAACAAGTGCGAGCTCCGATCTGAGACGAGCAGGCAGAGCTGAGCAAATGTTATGGGGAGGGGAGCAGGGGAGAAGACCAAAGCAGAGCAAATAAATAGATCTCGTCCACTCAGGGATCTGGTCCACCGCAGGGGTAAGCTAGTGCACGACCGCAAAAGATAACGGGGAATACTAACATGGCGGGCCAAGAAGAGTTGACCTAACAACGGTATTTGAGTTCAACCGTTTTTCGTCTGGTTCAAACGACCGTTTGGCCATTAGATTGTATTCACCCCCATTTGGCCCTTCTGGACAATTGGCGAAGCTTACTATGGCCCCCTCCGCGCGATTGATGGCAACTCGGGTACCGTGGTGCGCTCACCCACCAAGTTTGGTACCGCAAACGAATATTCCCACTTGCACCACGCCATCTACCCAATTGGTGTCGAGGAAGGTGAGATTGTGGGCATGGTGTCCTCATCGGGGGAAGGAATCACATCCTTGATGACCCATTGCATCACATTGTGTTACTACGAGGAAGTTCGGTTCCTTGAATAGTTGGTGGGGGGCCTCTTGACTATCTTCAGTAAGTTGTGAAGCTGCTCTTCAAAGGGCCAAAAACTGTCTCCAACGATGATGCCCTCTGAGCGGAAGGAGGCCATCTACAGCAGATTTGTGAGATGGGGTTAGGTTAGTGACAGTGTGCAAGATTTTAAGCTTATGAAATCATATTAATTCGAGGAGTTTTTCGAAATAGAGGGGGAGAAGATATAAGCACTTTTGCAAATAGTTATCTTTTCTCCCTTGTCTTCTAGAAAATAGGTTTGTCGTTTCCTGTCTAATGTCCATGCTAACTAAGGTCTCCTACAGTCAGGATGGCTCTGATACCAAGTCTGTGGGCTCCTCGGATTATTCGTCCGAGAAATCCCTGTTATGCATATTTCCACGTTCCCATGATCAGTGAGCCGTGGAACATAACCGACACATACCATTACAACATCCGAAACATAGCGAGTTACAAGACTTACATAAATGCAATTATGGCTACATCATCAATAGCAGCGGAACATCGCCAAGCGCAGAGCCCAATCGTGCCTCAACCTACAGGCAGCTGACTGGGAAGACGGCCTAGCTCGCTGGACGTCACCTGGATCTTCCGAAGTCGTACCTCTGAAAGTCTGGCCAAGTAATAGCCAGGGACACAGCCGTGAGTACTTTTGAATGTACTCGCAAACTACCAAGATAGTGAACAAAGGAAATGCAATTCTGGCTGTGGCGAGATAGCTCTATCTTGGGTTGCTTTTGAAAAAGCCTAAACTAACTTTTGAAGTTATGGCATCTCCATATCTTTGTTGAAAAGAGTTTTGAAAACATGCTTCTGTTTTATAAATCAAGACATCTCCATATCTTTGTTGAAAAAGAGTTTTAAAAACAGTTTTGTAGTAAAAACCCTTTTTAAACATCTTCGACCCCTCGGGTCAAAACAAAGCATTTCCGAACTCGGGTTCCCTCGGAACCTTCATCCTCTTCGTACTTGTTTCCCAAACAGCACAGTTTGGGTACTCCTAGCCAACACCTTTACAACCGCCCTTGACCGTGGACACGGTTATTCGAATAGGTTATACTCTGCAGAGTTTGCGCACTTTCCCCACAAGAATCAATACATCCGCCGAGATACATCAACGGCCCACTACCACTGTAGATGGGGTCCGGATAATCAAACCTAACCTTTCGCTTGTCTACCCTAGCAAAGGCATGCTTTTCCTCTTGGGTTTGTTCTCCCCGGCAACGGAGTATGTGGCTCCCAGCCATAGTCCTTCCTTCCGTACACGCGCGTACCCAAGCCACGACTTGGCGTATACCTTAAATCTGGAGACTCACTTCCTTCCATACTACCTAAGTCATAACGTCCGCGGGAGACCCAATTGTAGCACCGGCTTCCTGCCAGTTCAGGCTCACTCTTGCCCAAACAAGCAACAAACTTCAGATCCTTAATCTAGTGGCGCCTACCCGGAATTCCAGGGATTTCTCCCTATAAGCATGGTAGAAGTGCCTCGGCTAATGCGTACAAACTACGAGTTAAGCCCCAACACCTGGGGTAATGTGGTTTGCACGGATAAAAATTGTTCCAGTAAAGGCGTAGAACATCCCATCACATTCTCATTTCTCCTCATCACCATTTCTTTTGTTAAACCTCCACTGGGAAGGATGCCTCTTCCCAGGGTTTTACGAAGCCACTTTGAAAACCTTTGAAGTGGGGAAAATCCCAAAACAGTTTATTTTCTCGAAACCGGGGTTTCCAAGGAGGTAGGATGCTAACCATCATACTCTCGGTTTAAAGGGGGTAAAATGATAGGTTCATCAGGGTTGTGCCTCGAAGGACACGGATTCATAACTTGGAGGAGCCAAGTTACTAACGCAGTATTTGTAAAACCAAAACATGCAGGTAGGTAAAGCAATTTATAAGAGGATACCAAAACAGGTAAAAGAGAATAGGACATATATAAGAGTTCAGGAATGGTGGCTTGCCTGTGTCAGCAATAAGTCCCTGGACTTCTTCAGATAACCAAGAAAACCCAATAATATAATAATAATAAATCCCTTCCTTCTTGTCGTCAGACACCCACACTATCATCGTCATCGGGTATACATGCAAGCATACAAGTCCACAATCAATACAAGACATTCATGCACCAAACCATATAGCAAACAAACATACTGAATACTACTGAACTTGGTAGGTTTTGGAGAAGTGGGATTCTAATGGTGGAATTTACAAGCTTGTCACTAGGGTGTTTTCTCTTGGAAGATAGTTGTCAAAGCTAGAGACAAGGCATTTGGATTATGGTTCTGTGATCAGTGGGATATTAATGTGCAAGAGTGATATCCCCAAATAGGTCTTGACAAGACAAAACCAATAGAAGTGGTTTCACTTGATTATCAATGTTCTAGAATTAGTTATGCTTTTTATAGTTGATTAAACTCTAGTTTGAGGAAATAATTCGCCAGAAGAGTTCTGGACCTCCAAAATTATTTCCTTGGATGGTTAGGTAGTACTTGATGTACTGAACCACCCTAGAGTTGGAATCAAGTCAAATTAATTATCAGAATGCCCTTAGGAATTTCCCAAAGGCCGTTATATATGATTATTCTCTTTTTCACCAGATTAATTCTACAGAAGCTATTGGGTTGGTTCAAAGGAATGTGATAGACACTTCGAATACCTTTCTGTAGGAATTGTATTCACCCTTTTTGGAGTTGTGAAACTCCCGGAGTGATTATTTAGTGAAAATACCCATCCTAGAGGTATTTACATCACTAAAATTCAACTAGAGGTCAATAAATTCTGAGCTGGTAGGATTTAGTAGATGTGGATTCTGGGTTGTACTGGGAGGTGGAATCAGGTCAATACCACATTTGCTTAGACCTGGGGAATTTATCTAATGCAGATAAAGGCTGATTTTGTTAATTTCGTTAAAGGTAGTATACTGTTCAACTGGGCATGGGACCTATGCTGAAAAATAGGTATTTCAAATACCTTCCAGGAGGATTTTGTTTTTGTCTTAAAGGAGGTGCAAAACTCTCTCAGGAAATTAATTAGTGTTCTAGACACATTTTTAGCAGAATAATTACTAGTCAATAATGGAATTTAAATTGGACTTGGGGTTGCCTCTACATGTTTGAGAAAACATCAGAGACCACCAGAAAATTAGATCTAGGCATTTGGACTTGGTGTACCATTTATTTGGATTTAAAACAACTGGAGCTTCTCTGGAATGATAGGTTAGCTAAAAAGAAAAATAAAAAGGGTGCAAAGGGGTCGGATCTGGGGAGCTACAGGGCTGCGGGGGAGGATTCGGCCCACGGCAGGGTGACGCGGCGCACGGGAGCCAACACTCGAACACTGCCAGGCGGGGCCCGACATTCAGCGAGAGGGGAGGCCGAACCGGTACCGAGCACGGTGACCGTCGGATCTAGTCGCGATGGAAGGCTCAGAGTCGTCGTCTACGCGAAATAGGACGCCAACAGCGAACCCTAGGCAGCGGCGGAGAGGAGGAGGCGGGAGCTCAGCAGAGGGCTCGGGGAAGCTCGGGGTGGTGCATGGCGACGCGGTCGACGACGGCGAGTAGATCGGTGGGCGGCACGACGGCGGAGGCCCACGGGAAGCAGCTCGCGCGACGGCGGCCGAGAGCGACCCTCGTCGGAGCTCAACGCTGACGATGGAGGAGTGGGTCCTGGACAAAGATAAGAGCACAGTTAGGTAGAGGAGAGCTAGGGGAACTCGTGGGCTGTCATGTAGAGAGAATGGAGTAGGGGAGGAGAGAGTCTTGCTCGATTTTGTGAGGAGGCCGAAGCTTCCTCCTCTTCTTCTCTCGGGCGTGGTTCCCAGTGCGTTGGACCCGATGGCCATCTACTGTGACAACACAGGTGCCATAGCTAATGCGCAGGAGCCAAGGTCACATAGCAAGCTGAAGCACATCAAGCTACGTTTCCACGCTATTCGCGAGTATGTCCGAGATGTGACAATAAAGATTTGCAAAGTACACACTGATCTAAATGTGGCAGATTCCGTTGACTAAACCTCTCTCTAGGGCAAAGCATGACCAACACCAAAACGCATGGGTGTTCGGTATATTACCATGTAATCTATTATTGACTCTAGTGCAAGTGGGAGACTGTTGGAGATATGCCCAAGAGGCAATAATAAAAGTGATTATTATTATATCTTTGTGTTTATGATGAATGTTTACATCCCATGCTATAATTGTATTATTAGGAATCACTGATACATGTGTGTTTTGTAAACATATAAGAGTCCCTAGTAGCCTCTTGTTGAACTAGCTTGTTGATTAATTGATGATCATGGTTTCCTGATCATGGACATTAGGATGTGATTAATAACAAGGTCACATCATTAGGAGAATGATGTGATGGACACACACCCATAGTAAGCATAGCATAAGATCAAGTCATTAAGTTCGTATTGCTGTAAGCTTTCAATCACATAGTACCTATTCCTTCGACCATGAGGTTATGTTAATCACCATCACCGGATGAATACTTTGATGACATCAAACGCCGCTTCGTAACTGGGTGGTTATAAAAGTGTCATTGGGTATTCTGAAAGTATGTGTTGAAGCGCATGAACCAAGATTGGGATTTGTCCATCCATATGACGGATAGATATGCTCTGGGCCCTCTCGGTGGAATGTCATCTAGTGAGCGTGCAAGCATGTGACTAGGTCACAAGGGATGACATATCACGGAACGAGTAAAGAGACTTATCAGTAACGAGGAGAACTAGGTATGGAGATACCGACGATCAAACCTCGGATAAGTATAGTATCGTGAGACAAAGGGAATTAGTTTCGTATGTAAGTGGTTCAATCGATCGCGAAGTCATCGTTGAGTACTGTGGGAGCCAGTATGGATCTCCAGGTCCCGCTGATGGTTATTGATAGGAGATGTGTCTCTATCATGTCTACATATTCACGAACCGTAGGGTGACACACTTAAGGTTCGAAGTTGTTTTAAGTAGATATGGAATGTGCGTTGGAGACCGAATGTTGTTCGGAGTCTCGGAATGGATCCGGGACATCACGAGGAGATCCGGAATGGTCCGGAGAATAAGATTCATATATAGGAGATCATTTTATGAGATAGGAATGTTCCGGAGTGTTTGTATAAGGATTCTAGAAGGTTTCGAATGTTCCGGAAGGTTCTGAAGATATCTTGGAGTTTGCTTGAAACATCAAGATAGGGATCAAGGAGTCCTGTTGGGTCAAGATAAGGAGTCGTGGGGGAGGAGGATTCCTCCCCACCTCCCCAACCCGCACGGCCCCATAGGAGGGGAGTCCTACAAGGACTCCCCTTCCCTGGCGCGCCCTCCACCTCTTTAAATAGAGGGGCAGGGGCGCCCCTCCTCTCATGCTCTCATAACGTCCAATCTCTTCGCCTCTCTCCTCACACCATCTTCTGCATAGGCATAGGCGAAGCCCTGCCAGAATTCTCTACTCCACCACCACCACCACGCCGTCGTGCTGCTGGGATTCCGTGGAGAAGATCTACTACCTCCGCTGCTCGCTGGAACGGGGAGAGGAAGGTCTGCTTCGACTCCGCACGTGTGACCGACTGCGGAAGCCGCTGCCGAATCGTGGCGCCGGAAAGGATCGTCAACTTGACAAGGCGGAAGCGCTGCTGGACGCGACGCCGGAAGGATCGTCTACTTGACCGAAGGCGGAAGCGCTGCTGGAACGCGACGCCGGAAGGATCGTCCACACGATCTTGAGATCGGCAAGTGATCGGACTACATCAACCACGAGATCTAATCTCGTTAACGCTTTCGGATCTACGAGGGTTAGTTCCCATCTATCTCGTTGCTCATGTCTAATAGATTAGATCTTGGCTTTTATCTAGATTAGATCTAGTTTTGTTCGTTTCTTGCGGTAGAAATTTTTTTGTTTTCCATGCTACGAACACATCAGTGTATCAGAGCCGTATCTATGCGTAGATCTGTTGCACGAGTAGAACACAATGGTTTATGGGCGTTGATGCTTTTGTTGTCCGGTGTCTTAGCGTGTACGTTGCATCTTGCGGCATGGTGGGATGAAGCAGCTCGGGCTAACATTACATGTCATCGCACATGAGACTTGCTCCACGCTTGACGTGCAACTTGCCTTGCACAAGTGGCTTTGCGGGTGTCTGTCTCTCCCACCATAGTTAAGATTTGATTTACAATGAGCATCTTGACAACACTTGTATCAACGTTGTGGTTCTTGTTCGTAGGTAGATCGATCTTATGCGAAAGCCCCAAACCACGTAAACATTGCAAAGAAAATTAGAGGCGTCTAACTTGTTTTTGCAGGGGTTTTGTGATATGATATGGCCAACATGTGATTGTGATTGTATTTGATGTATGCAATGATCCTTGTTGTATATTGGCAACCGGCAGGAGCCTAATGGTTGTCTTTAATTCTGTTAAGACCTGCGTGTCTATTCATCTTGTAATAGCTTATTCCAAGTAGTTGTAAATAGTTGCTGGTGATGATGGACAACCATGAAGCGGCGCCACTGACCTTGACGCAATGCTGGTGATGATGGAGATCATGTTCGTGCTTTGGAGATGGAGATCAAAGGCGCAAGAAGAAAAGGCCATATCATATGACACTGATTATTGAATTGCCTGTGATGTTAATCCTTTATGCATCTTGTATTGCTTAGTATCAGCGACGGTAGCATTATAAGATGATCCCTCTCACTAATATCAAGTAATAAAGTGTTCACCCTTAGTTGGCACCGTTGCTAAGACTCGTCGTTTCGAAGCATCTCGTGATGGATCGGATGTGATAGATTCTACGTGTGCATACAACGGGTGCAAGCCAGATTTGCACATGCGGAAACTAAGGTTATCTTGACGAGCCTAGCATGTACAGACATCGGTCTCGGAACACGGAAATACCGAAAGGTAGAGCATGAGTCATATAATTGATATGATGAACATGAAGATTGTTCGCCGATGAAACTACATCTTCTCTCGTGAAGATCGGCTTGGTTGTAGTGGACTTGGTCGTGTAATCACTAAGACATGTGAGGGATGTTGTGTTTTAAGTGGGAGTTCACCTAGTTAGTTTAGAATTAAATTTGAACTCAATTGTCATAAACTTAGTCTAAACTATTTGCCAAATGTTGTAGATTATGGCGACCCCCTCCATCAATTTCAATGCGTTCCTAGAGAAAGAAAAGCTTAAAAATAATGGAAGCAATTTCACGGACTGGTTCCGTGGACTGAAGATCGTCCCTCAGGGCTTGGTCAGTTGACCTATGTGCTCGATGCACCGCTAGGTGACCCACCTGCAGATAATGCCACCGATGACGAAAAGAATGTTTTCGCCACTCGGAAGAATCATTACTCCACAGTTCAGTGTGCCATCCTGTACGGTTTAGAAGCGGAGCTCCAACAGCGTTTTGAGAACCACGACCCATTCGAGATCATTAAGGAGCTCAGGCTAATTTTTGAGACTCGCGCGGCCATGGAGAAGCTATGAGGCCTCCGAGAAATTCTTTAACTGTAAGATGGAAGAAGGAAGCTCCGTTAGCGAGCACGTGCTCACCATAGTCTGGGTACGCTAAGAAGCTCCAAGAGTTGGGAATATCGATTCCTAATGAATTGGGGATTCACCGTCTCCTTCAATCACTTGCCACCAAGTTACAAGAACTTTGTGATGAACTACAACATGCACTGCATGAACAAGACGTTGCTCTGAACTGTCGTCCATGCTGAAAACTGCTGAAGTGGAGATCAGAGAGGAGCAACAGTGTTGTGGTCAATAAGACCACCAATTTCAAGAAACGGGGCAAGCATAAGAACAAGAGCAACTTCAAGAAGGACGGCAAGAAAGCTGCCGCACCTGCTAAGATAGCCCCAGGATGGTCCTAAACCTGAAACTGAGTGCTTCTACTGCAAGGGAGCTGGTCACTGGAAGCGTAACTGCCCCAAGTACCTGGCGGATCTGAAGAACGGCAACATCAAAAGAAATGTATATTTGATATTGTGTTATAGATGTGTATCTTACTAGTAATCGTAGTAGTGCCTGGGTATATTGATACTGGTTCGGTTGCTCATATTTGTAACTCGAAACAGGAGCTGCGGAAATAAACGAAGACTGGCAGAGACGACTAGGTGACGATGCGCATTGGAAATGGCTCCAAGGTTGATGTGATCGCCGTCGGCACGCTCCCTCTACATCTACTTCAGGATTAGTTTTAAATTTAATAATGTTATTTGGTGCCTGCATTAAGCATGAACATTATATTGGATCCTGTTGATTGCGAGACGGTTACTCTTTAAGTCTGAGAATAAAGGTTGTTCGATTTATATGAGTAATATCTTTTATGGTAATGCACCTGAGATGAATGGTTTATTCTTACTGAATCTCGATAGTAGTGATACACATGTTCACAACATAGATGCTAAACGAATTAAATTGAATGATAATCTACATACATGTGGCAATGTCGTCTTTGGTCACATTGGAGTGAAGCGTATGAAGAAACTCCATTCAGATGGACATCTTGAATCACTTGATTTTGAATCACTTGGAAAGATGCGAAGCATGTCTAATGGGAAGAAAAATGACTAAGACTCCATTCTCTGGTAAATGGAGCGAGCTACAGACTTATGGAAATAATACATA